>CAAKMY010020926.1:0-43082 GCA_901111285.1 Corrigiola litoralis | reverse complement strand
TACATTGGACATCTTGAAAAAGATGGATGATCATCTTTTCATAACCTATAGGGGATCATCAGCTGATAATTCTTATTGCTAGTTTAGTTTGCTGTTAATAGACATACCTGGTAGCTGGTACTACTATGCCTATGTGTCTAGAGAGTAGCGTCCTGCTCCCAGTGCTAAATAGACTAATCTATGTATTGCATGCCGTCATGGTTAACTTTGCAGCCTGTACTACATTGGACATCTTGAAAAAGATGATGATCATCTTTTCAGAATCTATAGGGGATCATCAGCTGATAATTCTTATTGCTAGTTTAGTTTGCTGTTAATAGACATACCTGGTAGCTGGTACTACTATGCCTATGTGTCTAGAGAGTAGCGTCCTACTCCCAGTGCTAAATAGACTAATCTATGTATTGCATGCCGTCCTGATTGCAGACTAGTCTGTGTATTGCTTTCTAAGCTTTTGAAACCATGTGATCTTTGAAGGGGTACCGCACCAAGTTGTCCCATCTACTACTCCTAGGGAAGAAGAGGGCACTTATTGGGGATACAAAGTACGATATGCTCCAAGTTTGAGCTCTGTTTTTGAGAACAGCTCATATGAGGTACTGTTGATAATATTCGTTAGGGGACCTCATGAAAGCTTATTGCCTTACTCTCATCTTATTATGTTTATGCATTCTTTTTTAAATTTTAGGATGGTTATGATTATGTGATTGGTACTTCAGAGCATGGTCAAGCTGTCAAGTCATCCGAGCTCCGTATACCTGCTTTCAGGTGTTCTTTTGACTGACACTTCAATCCTCCATTAGTGCTATATTTTATTTGTGATTTAATTCGTATTTTATTTGGTTGTTTTCGATAGCCGAGCTCTTTAAAGCTTGTGTTTAGTCATGTTACATGAAACAATACTCTGGAAACTTACATATATTAATGTCTTGTTTTTATCGACTTATGCTGTATGTGCTACGCTTTGAGCTCCTCTCTTGTATTTGTAGTTCTCTAATGCCTTCACCTATTCTATCACCTGTGAGTTTATGTGTATCTTATAGTTATTGGTTCAAATTTAGGCATCTTTTGATTGCATTTGGTGGCCTTGCTGGGCTAGAAGAATGCATTAAGGAGGACAAGAAGTTGAAGGTGAGATCCATTTAGAACTTGCTTGTTCATTGGGATTCAATTGTTCAACCATGTATAGGTTCTTGGTAATGCCATTTAGTATTCCTGCTTTGCTTGATTGCCAGCATTATTAACTAAATGAAATGGGCCTTTGACCTAAAAGTGGAATATGAAGCATGTGCTTGTTTTCCCTAAGCTGAGCTCCTTTAGTGACAAATTTCATAAATCTATTTCTGAATATATTGTTTCTATTTTACCAGGGAAAAGACGCGCGGAAGGTATTTCCAATGTATCTGAATTTATGCCCTCACCAAGGAAGCCGTACAATTAGGACCGAGGTAAGAATACTTGTCCATATGCTTCAATTTCATGACAAACTGATGTAGGAATGTCATTCTATTTGTTTAGCTTATTTGTGAATTTGTGCCTTGGAAATACAGGAAGCAATATTTGTAGCACTTCAATATTTTCAAGAACCAATTGACCGAGCTTTGCAGAATGGCTGAGGTGGTCTTTGGCTAATGATAAAGCTTGCAAGTCACCTTGTGCAACACAAATGCAGGGCTTTGGAAGAAATAGGTGTTTTAATAGGTTTTGTAAATTTATTCAAAACCAGTGCTCTAATTGTTTTAAACTGGAGCAAATTTCTGAGGTTTTGTGAACAATTTTGTAGGTTAAATGTCCAGAAAGCCTGGCTAGGGATAGTTATTAGCTGTCATAGCGTAGTGTACCCCAAATCAATGTGGATGGCTATCGTTTTCTCATAATTACATCGTCCTTTGCCTCTGGTCTTCTGAACTTGGCACAGGGAGATATTTGTTAGTGTACCACTTTACGTGGAAAAGCAATCGAATCTTTCATTTCAGGCCGATTTTTACTTTTGTTGTTCATAGCTTAGTTTGCCATTGTTTGCTATAAATATAATGTAGGACCTTTGGCATGGTAGCAGAGGACATGTACAAAGAAGGTTGAGAAGCTTTGGTCTGGTTGGGTCATGTATATACTGTCACCAGCAACGACTAAGGAATGCAGAGTAATTAAGTTGTTCTTTGCATGTTCGAGTTGAGGAAAACACATGCAGAATTTAGATAGGGCACCCATAGCTCTCGACATATCGAGGAGATCCCGAAGTCTAGAAGACTAGCTATCAGTGTGCTATTGTTACTGCATCTGATTTACTGAGAATCAAACTACCTGTTGTACTACCTTAATTAAAAAAAAAAAAAAAACATGTTGTACTTTGCATAAGTATATATTGATGAGTTGAAAGCTTGAAGCTTAATTAAATTTAATGGTGTTCTTCCTTTAAAAGCTCTAATAAGAACACGACGGAGATAACCCTATATAAAGCTAAAGACATATTTGGTGGTTTAAATGTGGTGCCCACGGTTCATCTGTGCTTGCCTTCTAAGTAATGCATACTCTCTTTTGAGTTCAACATTGATTAAAGGTGTCCGCCTATGTATTTTAACCGAATTTTAAAGTAGTAAGTCACAAATAACAAAATAAGTATGCCATGGATTAACATGCACTTTGAACCGCACCTGCTTAACATGGTCCACAATGTTGGTGTCAGGGTAATTCAATCGATAGATGCGTGTGTCAGATCACACTTGTCTTCCGCACATGCACAACATCTTCTATTATGATTTGGTTAGCATATTTATAAACACTCATAAACAATGAAGCACCAACAAAAGAACTTAAATTAAAAAAAAGTGATTTTTGTTTACACCACGGTTCACAAAAATGCTCTAAGATTTAATTTATTTGCTCAAGTAGGCAACGTAGAAGGTTGATGTATTTATAACACCATTGGCAAGTCACAAGCTAATTCAAACAACACTTATTAGATTTAGGGAACGAATCCATCAGAAAGTCGAGTCAAATCTATCTATCTATACAATATCGTTAAAAGGCGTTAATGTCACAGTATTGCGCCAACTCATCATGTCACGATAGTCCGCCACATCAACATCCACATGTCATTACTTTATTTGTCATACCTAAAATCATCTTAATTGTCATTTAATATTGTTTATAGTAATAAATATTTCAATTTAATTCACAATTTAAATTGATATATTACTGATAACATTAGTAAGATCTTTTATAATGAAAACTAAAAGTATATATTTTCCTGAAAAGTTTGATGACAAGAAAATAAAAAAGAAAATTATGAATAACAATAAAACCCGAGCAGCGCCGGTCCCAAACACTAGTACTGGTTTAAAAAATGTTCTGAAAGTTAAAAGAAGTCCAGAAAATTTAGACAAATTCCAAAATAATTAGAAAAGTTAAAAAAAAAATAGAAAATACCATAACAAAACAGTGTCGAATTTCCTTAAACCTTTTTTTTATTTCCTTACTACGACAATCCCTAAACCCCTGCTGCACACTCTCACCAGCAACCACCCAACCATGTCCTCCCTCCTCCCACACCTCCGCCGCAGCACCACCGCAACAACCACCCTACTCCCCACCCTCCGCCGCACCTTCTGCACAAAACCCACCGCCGAAAAACCCAAGATGTCAACCTACCTCCTAACCCACGACCTGGCCTCCCAAGCAGGCTCATGCATGCCCCTCTCAATGATGCGCATCGGGACCCTCATCCACAACCTCGAGCTCCGGCCCCACCAGGGCGCCAAGCTCGTCCGCGCCGCCGGCACCTCCGCCAAGATCCTCAAGGAGCCCTCCGCCTCCGCCCGGGTCCTCGTCCGCCTCCCCTCCGGTGTCGACAAGTTGGTCGATACGAGGTGCCGTGCCACTATCGGGTCCGTGTCGAACCCGTCCCACGGGGCGAAGAAGCTCCGTAAGGCGGGCCATAGTAGGTGGTTGGGGAGGCGGCCTGTTGTCAGAGGGGTGGCTATGAATCCCATTGACCATCCGCATGGGGGTGGTGAGGGGAAGAATAAGGGCCGGCTTTCGGTGTCGCCGTGGGGGAAGCCTACTAAGGGTGGGTACAAGACTGCTTGTCCTAAGAAGAAGAAGCGCATCATTTGAGGTCATTTCCTTTTTTTTTTTCTTTTTAAGATGAAATTTTGTTATTGAATTTTGATTTTTGTGACATGGGTAGTTGTGATTTTTGTTGGAATTGGATGGAGAATTGTGTATGTGTGAGTTGAGCTCTTTAGTTTAGTTAATTAATGAATGGTTTATTGAATTTTGATCAAGTTTTGATTTTTATGAGATGAGTAGTTGTGATATTTGTTGGAACGTAAATTATTAGAGAACGCCATTCGCTTTTATAATAAAGAAGACGAACTCCTTGTAGGCTAAATTACTTAAGCTCCCTTGAGGTCGAAGTCAAGCTATATATTTATATATCTTTATTGGGCCAGCATGGTTCCGTCTACTTTTCTTATTGAAGTTTTGATTTTTATGATATGGGTAGTTGTGATTTTTGTTGGGAATGATGGTGAATTGTGTATGTGTGAGTTGAGCTCTTCAATTTAGTTAATTAATAAATGGTTTATTGAATTTTGATCAAGTCTTGATTTTTATGAGATGAATAGTTGTGATTTTTGTTGGAACACAAATTATTAGAAGCGACCATCCACTTTTATCACAAAAATAGACGAACTCCTTGTAAGCTAAATTACTTAAGCTCCCTAGAGGCCGAAGTCAAGCTAAAGATTTATGTGCCTTTATTGGGCAGCATGGCTGTCTCTCCCAAGACTTTCTGTTGTTATAATTGGTTGGTTGATCTGAGTATGGTTTTTTAAGGTATTTTTTATGATGGTAAATTGTGTATGTGTGATTTGAGCTTTTGAAATGATTGGATTTAGTTAATGAATGATTTATTGGATTTTGATCAAGTTTTGATTTTTATGACATGGGTGGTTTTGATTTTTGTTGGAATTGGTTGTTTGATGTGAGCTTATGGTTTTAAGGTTCTTGGTATTTCGAATGATGGTGAATTGTGAAATGAGATGTTGAATTGATTTAATTAAGGTAATGAATGATTTATTGAATTATTTGATCATGTTTTGATTTTTATTATATGGGTAGCGTGATTATTGCTTGATATGGTGATTTAGTATGAAGCTTTTAGCTTTGATTGTTGTTTTGGGTCAATCTTTGCTGTTTTAATTGGGACAAATTTTGATTCTTGTGTTTTGAGTAGTTTATGGTTTTTGTTACAAATGGTTATTTGATTCGAAGTTTTTGCCGTTAAGCTTCTGGGTATTTTGTAATGGTAAATCTTGTAGGGTCCGACCGTCCAGAGTATTGTTACTCCAAAACTATACTTCAGCTCTCCTATTATGTTTCTGTGAGTGTAGTACTAATATTACGCAGAAAATGCTGGTGGGAGCTCTATAGAACTCTTTTAGAATGCCAATAGTCACTTCACATTGTGCATTTATTGCTTGAGCTTTGAATTGATTGAATTAGTCATATTTTTTCCTTGAATTGGAATTATCGGTACTTTTGATTATTATTGAGAGTGGTTCTTTGATATGAACTTCTGCCTTAATCTCGACTGACGTGGTTATTCGATTATGAAGCTCTTTTTTTTTTTCTTTTTTTTTTCAATCTCCTAGTTGTGCTGTGCTGTGTACATGTGCTTGTCATTGGTTTGTGATTGGAGAAGTTCTAGATGATTGTGGATTGGTTTAGTTATGCATTGATTTTTATGTGGTCGGTTTAGTTGTAAGCTTCGGTGTAGTTATGCATTGATTGGTTTCTGAGTAATTATTTGGAGTAGTGATTCGTGTATTTATTGGTTAAATTTGGAATTGATAGAGTTTGGGAGCAACTTATGATTTTTCATGATATGTGTAGAGTTAATTCTAGTTGGAAATAGTTGTTCAACGTGAACTTTTGGTCTTTACTAAATTTGTGGGTGTACTTTTTATGTTGTTGCTACGTATGTGTTATGTTGGGTCTGTGATTGGAGTTGTCCTGATGAATATTTTTTTATGTGTTGAGTCAGTCAATTTTTATCTCCTGGGTTGTTGTAACTTGTAATTCTTGTTCAGATTTAGGTGTTACTGTTTACAACTTCGCATCTCTAGGTGGTTCCTTGAAAAAATAGCTAAACAAATTGCGCAATACCAATTAGTATGATATTGTTTGTGCTTGCCAGTGTATTCAACAGAAAAGGAAGACACTGACACTGCCATTCTGAATTAGAAATTGAGGACGATGCAGCCTTATTTTACTGATATCCCTTAGGAGGAGCTTTCCTTAGTTCTTACAACTCCTTTTTTTTTTTTGGGGGGGGGGGGGGGGGGGGGGGGGGGGGGGGGGAGTGGTCATGGAGAGCTTCATATACATAATGATATAAGTAATCGAATTCTTATGTTACTGTCCTCGTGCACCTTAGAGTTTCTATCAGACCTTGTGTTATGGCAGTTCAAATTTGGCTTCCTACCGTTGGTCAATGCAAATGATGTCACTGTCATTTTCAATTTTCCCATTTTTATGAGTTTGAGATGAGGAATTTAAAACTAATAGTGTACAATATTAGACATTACCAAGTTTGTTAATAGCAATTGGACAACTTAAGACATTTCTGACATCTAAATTGATAGGCTAATATAAGAGAAATCTGGTAGGAATAAACCTTACTCACTACTGTACTCTTGTAATCTTCCTCGTATTGCAATGTTGAAACTAAGTGAGGACATGACGAGGAATGAGTTAAATAGAGAGTGGGAGTTGCACCTATAGAAGATAAAGTGTGGGATAATTGCTTGAGTTGGTTTGCACATGTGAAGAGAAGACTGATCCCTGTTAGGAGGATGGAGGGATGCACTGATGAGGATATTGTGAGGGGCCGTAGAGGGAGACCTAAGGTGACATGAGCAAGAAAGATTGAAAGAGATGGAGCTTTCTGGGGTTGATGGAAGGGAATTTAGGTTGATGAAGGTGCATTGATCACTTCTATTTTTGAGCTTAGTGGTTATATCTTTGCAAACTTGTTTAAAAATAATTATTTTTAGAACTTGTTTATAAAACTTTGACAATTCCTAATGTCGATATAGGTTGGCCAACCCTAAATTGTTTTGGAATTGTTGCTGTTGTTATGAGAGAGCTATGACATGGAAAACGAGTAAAGAAAATATCCAGCGAGGATATGCTTTCTCTGTTTTTGGTTTTCGATTTTGTGTCTATTGCATGATTTCCAGCTGGTCTCCCTCTACGGCTAGTATGAGACAACGGGTAGTATCATTAGATGTTATGTATTTATGGGAGCTTACTCAGGTTCCTTTGGCTAGTCTTTTTCAAAATGAATTCTGTAGCTATATAGTAGTAAGAACTTTGACAAATCGGATATTTGCATGCTAGTATTTTGTTGATTTTGGGGGGCACTGTTTGCTTTGTATCTCATTATTTCCAGTAAATCTGTAAAGTGTAGACGTCCACATGGGCTGGAGTCTTAAAAACTACCTTACTGTTTCTGAACTTCTCATCAGCTATATTATGAGGTATCTGTCTTGTTAAATATGAGTTACAACATTGTGACAATCTACGGTTGGTTGATTCCAGTTGCTGTCGTGCAGTCATTTGCAAACCTTCAACGTCATAAATTTTGTGGTAGAAGCAGCGATTAAATGGCCGATGAAAGTCCAAAGGATGCTGATTGTTAGATAACTTCTGATCTCTGGGCGGTGAAGTCTAACTAGTCCTTTGTAAGCTTATCTGATAAATGTATCTGATGCATTTTGATGAGAATGTACTGACTTTTAGGTTATGGTGAGATTTGTTAGAAATAGGTTAGTGTTTATATACACTTATCTTTTATTTTAATCCTAAGAGATGGCAAGCTCTGGCTTGTGATTTACATAAAAGTTCTACTGAACTTATCAGCGGATACTTTTTATCCTAAGACCTTGTTCTCCTCACTTGTATTCGAGTTCCTTTCAGTAAGTTTTGCCTTTCAGTAAATGGTTTTCTTTCTTTTAGTTTCTTTCAGTAAATTCAGTTCCTTTCACTTCCGTTCACCGAGTTTCACTAACAGGACCTTGGTATCCTGTCTTTCACATATACAAGAGTGCTACTCAACGGCTTTCATCATGCGCCATTAAAGTGATATGCTTGCAAATTGAGCAGGGCTTGGTGCCAGGAAGTTGTAAATTTGCTGCTTGGCCAACTGCTGTTCGTCTTTTTTTTTTCTCAATTTTACATCATTGTAACTCCTTTTTTAGGGTCTGTAGTTCTGTACTTGTGTATTATTGTTGGCGCAGGAGCATGTATACGCTGACTGTGGCTAGTCTACCTCACTTTCTAGCTCCTTGTCTCATTTCGAGTTCCAACTTCCTTTTTCAAAGTTGTTTCTTTGTTGGCCACTGACTACTAGCAGCCACATTATCACATTCCCTTGCACCACCTCAGGTCCAATACAAAGGCCTGATGTTCAAAGCTCAAGACTTGGGCTCCTCCACCGCTGACGGACATGTCCTATGTTTGGTTTGGGCTTTTGCACCATAAAATATACCGTCATAAAAGTGGGGAGTAGGGATGGCAATGGGTCAAAGGTAGGTCAGAGTACACGATCTCCACACTTCCTTAGTGGACCTTTAATCCACCTCTAACGTCACATTCATATCCACCATTCCAACATCCACATCCGACCTGTTTCGAAGTCCGATGCCTTCACATCCAACCTGCCTCACGGCCCTCACCTACCCACCTCCGTATCCGACCCACCTTTTTTTTAACAAAAAAAAGCCTTGAACACAACTATACCTAAATAGCTCTAGTGACAATTTATGTTGTATAATATAAGTACTTATACTTGTGAACAAATAGTCTAACTGTCTAAAAACAGGCAACATGCACATCCGAGGGGGTGTTGAGGCAAAAATCGGCAACACTGGTATTTGGTGCAAAAATCCGCATTTGAGAGAGGAGCAAAATGTGAAATTTCTCTTTTAATCCCTTGTGAGGATATACAATGCACTTTGTATCTATAATGAGATTAGTAATTATAAAAAGGCGAATTGGATTTAATTAATCCAAACTTTCGACAATTGATCAATATTAATCCCAACTTAATTTTTGGATAATAATAATCCAAACTTTACTTGGATTAGCCAAACTATAATCCAGTTTATAAGATAGTAAAATGATTGGGTCGTTTAGGCTGGGTTTTCGGGTTTGACATTAGGCCCAAACTTCGCCTTATTTCGTGCCGTAAATATTTGATCACTCTATTTTCTTTAAATTACATTTTTCATCCTCATCCCCCCTTCTTATTCCCCTCTCAACAAAAAGAATTCTCTTCCGAATTTCAAACGTGGTTCTACAATCCTATTTACAATAAACAAAGAATTAAAGAAAATGAAGGTAGAAGGTTTTATAGGTACCCACAAAGGAAGGTATGATCCTGAAGTTTATGTTTTAGACTATAGACTTCTTTTTGTAGACGGAAAAAAAAAGGGAAAATGAGGAACAAAAAAGTAATATAAGAAACTATAAAAGAAATTAGTTTGGAGGAAAAACACAGCAATGTAGAAAAAAATAAATAAAATTGGAGAACAACTAACTAACATAATATTAATGGCTTTAGTATGGGGTCTAATATAGGCCAATCCAAGTACATATCATATTATTTGTTATCTAAAAATAAAATTGAGTTTAATATTAACCAATTGTCCAAATTTGAATTATTCAAATCCAATCCAATTTATAAAAAGGGTAAAACTTAAATGTTGTTTTTATCAAATTTTCCTAATGATAAAACTTATATGTTGTTTTTGTCAAATTTTCCAAATGATATTGTTTTTCACTAACTACGGTAAGATCCAATTTACAACTTGGTAAGTTAATTAGTATCTTGCCTTTTCAAAAACAAAAAAAATTATTGTCGATGACATTTTAGCTTTTGCAAAGTTTTTTACTTTTTCTTCTAAGTTCATGGGTAGGTCGTCTAATAAGGTAGCTCATTGCTTGGCTCATTACCAACCTTGGGTTATAGGTAATCGTTTATGGTCGGAGTCCCCGCCTCCTATTATGTTCTGAAGCTTTAGCTAATGAATGAAATTGACCTTCGGGTCTTTATATATAAAACAAAAAATTAGTTAACATGCCAAAAATTAATCAAGGAGTGCAAATAATATTCCTTTTAACACCTCAATTCATATGTTACTGGGATTGGGAGATTGTATAGTCTCCCTTTCCTCCCGCACAAGAAATCGAAAACCACCTCCTTGTATAAGATTCCTTCCCCCCACCTCCTCATCATACCCTTAATAAATATCATTCAATTGCAATCTCAATCCTACAAACAACAATCCCAACTCAATTCCCCCAAAATTGACAAACAATTAAATCTAGGGTTCATCATAAATCATAATGATGACAGAGGACCAAATAAGAGACCAACTCAACCTCCTCAGAACCCAACTCTCCAAAAAACAGACCTTCGAATCCTCCGTCTCGCAAATTAAATCCCTCCTCACCCAATTCTACCCCACCTCCACCCCACAGACCAAGAACCTCTTTTTCGACGTCGTATCCCGTGTCGCTACCGTTTGCCGCACCCGCTACACCGCCCCGGGCTTCCTCTTAGCTGGCGTAGACCTGCTGGATGCCGCACGTGCCCTTTCCGTGGACCCCACTGAGAGGGCCCACCTCAATTCATCCGCCTCCGCTATTCGCCAGTCTGTCGATGTAGATAGAGATGATGATCGTATTGTCACTGCGAGGCGGCGGGGGTTTTTGTTCGAGGGTCATCTTACTGTCGACCCCGAACCCCCCCAGCCTAATTGGCTTGTCCAGCAGAATTTGCTTACTGCCCTCGCCTCGCAACCCACAATTGATATCGTTAATAGCGATCGTGATCGTGATCGCGGTGATAACAACGGTGATGGTAATGGGGATGGGGATGGTGATGGGGATGGTGATGGGGATGGTGAGAGTGGGAATGTGGGGAGTTTGTTACGGGGGTTAGTGGAGAGTTTGGAGGAGTCGATGATGGAGGGTTTAGAAGAGTTTTTGCCCGGGGATATCGGTGCGGGAGGGAGGAGGGCGGCGCCACCAGCGAGTAAGGAAGTGGTGGAGAAGTTGCCGGTGATTAAAGTCGACGAGGCGGTGTTGTTGAAGGTTGGGGAGGAGGCTGAGTGTTGTATATGTAAGGAGAAGTTGGGGGTAGGTGATGAGATGCAGGAGATGCCGTGTAAGCATTTGTTTCATCCGCCGTGTTTGAAGCCGTGGTTGGATGAGCATAATTCGTGCCCTATTTGTCGGCATGAGTTGCCGACGGATGATCATAAGTATGAGAGTTGGAAGGAGAGGGAGAAGGAGCTTGAGGAGGAGAGGCGAGGTGCTGCTAATGCTCTCCCTGGCGGCGAGTTTATGTATGTTTAGAAGGGATTTTTAGTTTTTTTATTTTCCTTTTGAAGTACGAAAGGAGCATACGAAGTCGTTGGTGAAAGAATCGAACCCCCAACCTCATGATTGGGTGACAGAGTTTTAAGCATTTGAGGTATCCCTTGTCACCATGTTAAGAAGGGGTTTGTGTAATGCGATTTCCGACATTGTGGGTTTTATTATTGTGTCATTGTTTTACTATATACTGTGGTATATGTCATGGCTTGTGTATGATTAATTGAAATGTGGTACCTCAATTATAGTTGTTTTGTGTCGTTATTGTTGGTTTTATGAATGGGCTTACTTAGTATGAATGCAGAGATTTCGGTTGCAACTTATTGGTTTGGTGACTAGGGAATACCAAACTAATTTTGCCTTGAATTATGACTTTTCCTTATAAGTGACTAGGTCAGATGCAAAGTGACCAAATGTAGTTGCAAATGCTCAAATGTCAGTATATATATGCGCCTTTTTGTGCATCTGTATTCCTTTAATCGACATCATAATCTACTTAAAAGTTAGATAGCAATTTGCTAGGGGAAGATTATTTGGGTTTCTATTACTTGTAGTCAGTTTAGTATAGCGGTCAAAGTGGTTGACCCTGGAAGTGTGTATGAAATTTCCTTGCTTCTTTTTTTCCCTTGTGCTAAGCATCTATAAATTCATTTTGATGGGTTCTTTATCCATTCCTGACAACCATAATCCGTAAACCTTTTTGTGTCTGTAATGGGATCCAATCTGAAAGAGGTGAAAGTAGAGTTCCCAGGGATCATCCGGGTATATAAGGATGGTTTTGTTGAGAGATTATTCCCTGATCCTACAGTTCCCCCCTGTCCCGAAGACCCTGAAACTGGTGTCTCATCGAAAGATGTCAATATTTCTTCGCATGAGACAGGCCTCTCACTCGCGGCACGGCTCTATCTTCCCAAACTCACCGACCTTACATCCCAACAGAAGTTACCTATTTTAGTCTACTTCCACGGTGGTGCCTTCTGTCTTAGATCCCCTGCTTCTCTAGTGTATCATCGTTACATGAACATCTTAGCTTCCCTAGCCAAAGTCTTAATTGTTTCGGTCAAGTATAGACTCGCACCGGAGCATCCTCTTCCTGCTGCTTATGAAGATTGCTGGGCTGCGCTCAGGTTTGTCGCCTTGCTCCCCAAGTCTGATCCTTGGTTGGCTAACTATGGAGATCTAAAAGCACTATACGTTGGAGGTGACAGTGCAGGAGCCAACATAGTCCACAACATAGCCATGAGGGCTGGTACTCAGAGCTTGGATAATTATGGGGAGAGTAAGATCTTAGGAGCTTTCCTTTCTCATCCCTATATCTTAGATGGGTGGAGTTTGAAGTTGGAAGTGGCATATAAGATGTGGGATTTAGTGGCTCCAAACTTACCTGGTGGTTTCGACAGCCCCATGATCAACCCACTGGGCCCTGAAGCTCCGAGTTTGGCCGTGCTCGGGTGCTCCAGGGTACTTATCCTTGTAGCTGGTAAAGATGACCTGAGAGAGAGTGGGGTTAGATACTATGATGCGCTCAGAAGTAGTGGATTTGAAGGAACAGTGGAGCTGTTTGAGGAGGAAGGAGAAGGCCATGTCTACCATATTGTGAATCCGGATGCTGAGAAGTCTAAGATTATGTTCCAACGTCTTGTTTCTTTTCTCAAGAAGTGATCTGCATTATTTCATTTAATTTTGTTGGTCTCATTGCTAACCGCTAGGATGATGGAAGAAGACGGTGTATCGTATCTGCAATTCTCCAGACCTGCAACATTCTTCCCAACTCTCATTATATTGCGACTTGTAATATTGAAGCAATAAAACGTGATGAAAGTCTTTCACGGTTTCACCTATTTGTAGAGCATTTGCGACGGTGATAGAAGTCTTTTGTGATAAAAGTCTTTCACTTTTTTGGTTTGACTAACTGTAACAGCTTAGACAAATGGAGTTTATATTCATGTAGAATTGTAGACAAACAAAAATGACTTTTAATCCCAATATTGACCCTAAAAGATATGAAAATAATTATTATGTAACATATTAATACAATTTCTGATATTAGGGTCTGTTCCCCTCAACTTATTTCTACTTATTATCAGAAAAAGTCAGATAAGTTCAGAAGAAATAAGAAGAGTTCTGGAGAAATAAGTTAAGTTCAGAATAATAAGAAACAATAAGTAAAATTCAGAAAAAAAAGTAGAAAAAATAAGTAAAGTTTAGCTATCAAAACAACATGAATTAGGAAAAATAAGTAAACATAAGTAGAGTTCAGAAAAAAAGTAAAGTTCACAAAATAAGTAAAAATAAGAAAAGTTCAGGAACAATTAGGAAAAATAAGAAAAGTTCAGATTGATAAGTGACAATAAGTTGGACTGAACAGGCTCTTAGCCTTATTAATTTGGTGCATCATGTACTATTAGGGAAATACCACCGCATCATTTTTACCCAAATTTTCATATTTTTCCATTTAAATGGGCAGTTTAGAAGTGAAAATTATATTAACACAATGTTGAAATACATACTCTATATCGTTAAAAAGTATGCTCATATTTACATAAATATCAAAGAAGGTCATATATCTTCTTCAGTTTCTCTTACCCCAAAAAAAAAAAAAAGATTACTTATCTACCGTGCACAAGTGACTTATACAATCTACAAGTGATAAAAATATACTTTTTCATTGGGTATTGTTGAACATGTTGACAATGAGTGGATGTATACTTTACATGTATAATCAAAACAAGCGAAAATGATCATAATGTCATATGATGACATATTTTAATTATTTATTTATAAAAATTTACCAAATAGTCGTGCCACTATGGCACGGGGTCTAACCTAGTTGGTATAAAAGCAAAGTACAAATCCGCAAATGAGATTTGAAACCTGAACCCTAATCTACAATTTGGATAAACGAGGTTAAGTTGTTGAAACTATTCCTTATCCTCAATGTCTACCAATTATATTACAAAACACTACACAATCGAGAGCATGATGATTAACACAACCGAAAATTCGTAATCAAATCCAAGTTGAAGCTTCTTTTCCTTAGATTTTAGACCACCAAAGCTCAACCTTACTAAGCAAAAATAACGAATTCTCAATGAATATAATGCTCTTTGTGTTACGAACTAGTTCATAATGAAAGACAAAGATATGGAAGAAGGTAAGCTCTGAGAAGAGTAGAGCTTGCTTTATTCAGTTGCAAAACTTACCCTTTCATAACAAGTAAAAGTAGCTTTTACCGGTGTCAACCGTTCACCCATTACTTTCTTTGGCGGTGCATATTACAACACTTTAAAGCAAACGTTATTGTATAATGCTTACTCTCATTACCTTTCTACCACAATACATTATAGTTCCGATCAAAAAGACAAAGCAAAAAACCTTTTTTCTTTTCTTATAATACTTTTTGCCTTTTTGTAATTTGTATACGTCACCCATAACCTAGACTAGAGTCCTTAGGCCAAAAAACAACTTCAAGTCGAGGCATATTCACACAAGTATAAAACTATACAACCCCTACCCACATAAAAGATAAAAACAAAACCACAAAAAACCCTCAAAACAAAAAAGCAAAACACCCAAACCCCAAAAACAAAACAACACTCCCTTCATACCTACCTACCTTTCATTAATCTCCCAGAAGAGGCACCAAACCAAAACAAATAGAGAGCGAGATTTATAATTAAACCCCCCCTCCCTCGTGGCATCAAATTAAATTAAATCAGGCCGTTGGTTTGGTTTGAATTGAAGAGACAAAAAAACAACAAAAAAGAGTGTCTTGTCTCCCTTTGTGTCTACTCTACTTGTGTTCCCGCCATGGTTACTCAGGTGGTGGACAACACCAACTCTCCCAACCCAACCCCAATCCCAGAGATTGGCAATACCTCTGTCGATAACACCAAGACATTGATTTGTGCACTCAATCTCCTCTCCCACAACCTCCCTCTCCCTCCCCATGTCTTTGATTCCGTCTCCAACATTTTCCGTGGCGGCGCCGATGACCCGTTCGCTCTCCAGGGGCCTGAGTCCGACCCCAATTCTGCTAAAGTGAGATTCTTTCCACTTTTTTTTATGTCTTGTTGATTTTGCTTTGTTTGGTTTTTGTTTTTTTTGTAGTTTTCTTTGATTGGTCTTGTTTGATTTTGTGTATTGGATTGAATAGAGTTGGGTGTTTGTGTGACATTGTGTGTTTAATTTTTAATTTTGTCTTTTTTTTGTTGATTTTGCTTTGTTTNNGCTTTGTTTAATTTCCATTTTTGTTGAGTTTTCTTTGATGGGTGTTGTTTAATTTTGTGTATTGGATTGAGTAGAGTTGGGTGTTTGTGTGACATTGTGTGTTTAATTTTTAATTTTGTCTTTTTTTGTTGATTTTGCTTTGTTTNNGCTTTGTTTAATTTCCATTTTTGTTAAGTTTTCTTTGGTGGGTGTTGTTTAATTTTGTGTATTGAATTGAGTTGAGTTGGGTGTTTGTGTGGCATTGTGTGTTTTTAAGGTGTGAAGTTTAATTTTTAATTTTGCTTTTCTTTTGCTTTGTTTAATTTCCATTTTCTTGAATTTTCTTTGATGGGTCTTGTTTAATTTTGTGTATTGGATTGGGTGGAGTTGGGTGTTTGGTGTGACACTTTGTGTTTTGAGGTATGAAGTTAGGATTTTGATTTTTTTTTTAGTTTAATTTTGTGTATTGGATTGGGTGGAGTTGGGTGTTTGTGTGATATTATGTGTTTTGAGGTATAAAGTTAAGATTTTGAAATTTATTTTTGTTTATTTGGGTTTGGTTTAACTTTCTGCATTTGATTGAGTAGAGTTGGTTGTTTGTGTGACATTGTGTGTTTTTAAGGTTTGAGGTTTAATTTTTACTTTTGCTTTTCTTTTTTTGTTGATTTTTCTTTGTTTAATTTATCTTTTTTTGAGTTTTCTTTGATGGGTCTTTTGTTTAATTTTGAGTATTGGATTGGGTAGAGTTGGGTGTTTGTGTGACATTGTGTGTTTTTGAGGTGTAAAATTAAGATTCTGAAGTTTATTTTTGTTTTTAGACGAGTTTTGTTTATCTGGGTTTGGTTTAGTGTTTTTTTTTTTTTGGTTTTGGATTGGATTGTTTTGTTTAATTTTGGATAAGTTTTTACTTTTGCTTTTCATTTTTGTTCATTTTCTTTGTTTAATTTCCCTTTTTTTGAGTTTGTTTGATGGGTCTTGTTTAATTTTATGTGTTGGTTTGAGTAGAGTTGGGTGTTTGTGAGACATTGTGTGAAATTAAGGATTCTCAAGTTGTTCTGTTGGTTTTTGGTGAGTTTTGTACATTTGGGTTTGGTTTAGTTTTTTTGTTTTGGATTGCATTGGTTTATTTTTGGATTAGTTTTATATTTTGCTTTTCTTTTTTGTTGATTTTTCTTTGTTTAATCTCCGTTTTTTTGAGTTTGTTTGATGGGTCTTGTAATTTGCGCTTTTTGAGGTATATAACCAGGTGTTTAGACTTGCCTTTTTTTGTGTCTGATTGGTTTTTCATTGTTGAGTTGTGTAAATGTTTCTGTTTTGAGGTGTAAAGTTAGGTTTTCTTTGATTACTTTTGTTTAATTTGTGGCTTTGAACCGCCCCTTTCAATTTTGTTGTTTTTGTTAAATGGATATGTTTTAATTTGTGGTTTTGAGGCATCGAAGTTGGTTTTATATTATGTTCTCTGAGGTGAATTCTTTTGTTGATGTTTGAGATTTGTAAAGTTAGGATTTGGAATGGCCCTTCTTTAGTTTTGTGGTTTTTATTATTGATCTTTTGTTAAATAAAGGTCATGATATTCAAAAATTTTTAAACGCGAGCCGCTCACGGGCTTAATGAGTCAAGCTGGGACCTTGCTAGGCTTGACTCATTAAAGACTTGAGCCGAGCTCGAACTCAGGCTCACTTGTGTCGGGCTTTGTTCGAGCTTTGACAGAGCTGAGCTCGAGCTTCTTGCGAGCTGGCTTAGTTCATTTTGACGCAAGGCTCAAGTTAGTTTTTTGGAAATGCTCTTTGTGATTAATTTGGGTTTCTTTTGTGTTTCATTTAACTTGTTGATTTTGATAGGTAAAGCTAGGTATTCTGAAGTTATCCTTTTAACTTCTCTGGCTCTGTTCAATGTGTGATTTTGACGGGATTAAATTTAGGTTTATTGAGTTTGCCTTTTAGATTTTTGTGGGTTCTGGTGTATTTGTAGTAATTGAGTTGAATTATGGCTGCTTTGTTTAGTTATACAGCTATACGGGGATCAAGTTTGTGTTGTTCACTTGATTTGTGCTGTTTGATTAAGAAATCAATTGATGAGAAGAGGATTCCTTTTTTTTTTTTTTTTTTGTATCTGTCTGCTTTTGATGTTTTTGTTTGAATTTGGTCGTAGATTGAGTATGTAATTTCTGTAGTTGAATTTGGACAGTTTCGACAAATTTTTTTTTGGGCAGTGTCCTTTATAGGAGTTTCTTGGTGTATGCATGTATGTAGGGCTTATATAACATAACCGCCTATCTTTTTAAGTCGCAGGATGCAGCTGGTATCTCTAGTTATGGGGATTTGATTATGGAATTTGAGGATGCTGTTGTGCAGCAACGGCCAAAGTGCATGTCCAGTAGGGAACTTACAGAACTGAATGAGAGCCGTGTCCACAGCAGACTTGAGCATCGGCTTACTGAACTTGAAGGTTAACAGAATTTTATGATAAGGATTTGATTTTGAAGGGTTAACTTTTCAATGGATGTGATGGAGTTTTATGTTGCTGATTGACTTGTTTCCATAATTGCTTTATCCTGTTTTGAATGTGGAGATTGCTCCTTTAGGATCTTTGAAATTTGTTGAGGCTGTGATTAACTCCTTATTGTAGACGTAGAACAGTAATCACGTTTAAATTTGTTTGCTTACTTTGTGGAAGTTGATGCTTGTATTTTGACATATGTTGATAAATTGGTAGGTTCACTTTATCTATCAGATGCACAATTGTTTGTCTGATGCTTGTTATGGACTCCTTGTTTTTTTACTTCTTCTTGATTTCCACCTTAGTTTATTTAAGCAATTGTCTGCTGAAGGGTTAAATGGTTGATACTATGTAAGATTAGGGTCTGCTTTGGTAGTTCTCTATACTTGTGCTGATCATGCATTCAAAGACAGTCAAAGGAGTATACAAGTGTACAACTTGGCTCATTGTTAACAGTAATGCTCAGTACTGTTAGTTTTACACGAAGTTTTGCTTGTCAGCATATTGTTTGATCAACGATAAGTTAGTTTCTTCCTTCCTGCTGATGCTGCTCTCGAAGCTAAATTTTGCTTTTGAGAGGCTATCTGAGTAAATAGGTTAGCTATTCTTTAAGTATCAGTGGCCGTCCCTTCAATATCAGAAGCCTTATCTTGTAATTAAGTAACTCCTGAAACACTTAGGCATTGATGCCTTATCATTATGCCCCTGAACTACTGTGTTAAAGTTATAACCTTGATAAGACTTGCTATGTCTGAAGGAATAATTGTACCTTAGCTCTTTGAATTGCATTTTGCATTCACTTTCAACTGAAATATGATTTGGAGATTCAATGTGAAGATTTTCTGTGTACAAAGGAGTTCGCTTCATCCATTTTCATATGAGTATTTCAACTGTTGCTTCAATGATCTATTGCATGTAGACATTAATTCTGTTAGGGCAGCCATAGCCATTAGGAAGAAGCTCATTCAGCCTGCTGTATGTCATTTGTTATGTGGCTCTATCTATTTTTTTGATGCTTGCCTTGGCTCCTGTTTATCACGTTTGCATCACTTTCTAGTTTACTTCTTGAATACTACTGTGGTTAATTTGGACCTACAAGGAAACTTCCGTTGTTAAGTTAGAAGGTGTCCTTTATCGGGTAGAAAATGTACTAATAAGATGCCCCAGGTATTGAAGAACGCTACTTCTTTCTTATGATGTTAGTTCTGATGCTCATTGATATGATGGGATTGTATATGAGCTACTACTATAAGTTTTAAAATGTTGCTTTAGTAACTTTGCATATGATTTATTGTAATGAGCTATCTTATTTACCTTCGCAAATATGATCACGACTATCTGTATGGTTGAAACTTCTGCTGATCCTTGGTGTTTGTTTCATCTTCAACTGTGATAGCTGATCAGGTTTTAAGTTTTTCCATCTTTTACTAATGCATTGCCATAAACCAGAGTTACCATCAAGTAGAGGCGAGGATCTGCAATCCAAATGCTTGCTTGAACTTTATGGTCTTAAGGTAATCCCTGTCATATTTCTTCCATGCCATAGTTAGTCTCTGACTTTGGATATAGTACAAAAAAATGGTAAAATTAATCATCAGCAGGTTTTGTTGCATTTATATTCTGCCTGTTATTTTTTTGGAGAAATATTACTTTCTAATTAACAGACTGAGCTAGTAATTGTTGTTTCATGATGACTTTTTTTATGACTTTTAAGAATTCTTCCATTTTGTGCTATGATGTTATGTCACATGAGAGGCCGTTGCATTTTGTTTGGGCCTTTTAGCTATTGCCTTTTTCTGCCTCACGTATATATCAGTTATTGCATTGGCTGTTTTTATGACTTGGAAGGCTCACATGTTCTGTTTGTCTATTATGTCAGCTAGCAGAGGTGCAAAAGAAGATCCGTTCTGATGTAAGTTCAGAGTATTGGCTTCGCCTCAAATGTGCTTATCCTGAAAAACAGTTGTATGATTGGGGGATGACGCGGTTACCCCGCCCTCTTTATGGTGTTGGAGATCCTTTTGCTACTGAAGCCGATGATCAGTTGAGAAAGAAAAGAGACGCTGAGGTCATGCTCTGCTAAATTCTCTCTCTCTTTCTCACCCACTCTAATGTGCATGCGTTGTTTCTTGTACATTTCTTCGTTTCCTCTCTTTGTTTTCCGTTGAGGGCTTGCCGGAATTCTGATTTTAGTGCTTTTGAAAGTTGTGGTTGCAATGGTGATTTCAAATGAAGAATAGTAGTCAAAGGCTTCCATCAGAATTAGATAAAAGGCGGTCCTTCCAATAAGAAACTAAAAGAATGGCCGTCTTTGCATATTTCATTAAATAGTAAAAGCTTCATGTCTGCCCGTGAGATTTGTTTTAGTTTTCCTTATATGTTGTTATTCTCAGAAGTGTTCTTAAACTTCTTGTAGTTGGTATATACTATCAAACTCTGCTATTGATGTGGTTGAGTTTTGTAATCGCAGAGGCTGTCTAGATTAGAGGAGGAGGAGAAGAACTATGTGGAGACTAGAAAGAGGAGATTTTTCGCTGATTTGCTAAACGCAGCTCGAGAGTTCCAGTTGCAAGTTGGAGCTTTTTCAAAACGCCGCAAACAGAGGAATGATGGGATCATGGTACGCTGTCTTTTACTCTTTGTTGTCTTTTTTTTTTTTTTTTCCGAATTCACCTTGTATGCAGGAAAAGAAGGGGGAGGGGTGGAGCTAAAGAAGTTGGAACTACTGAGATATTGACCTTCAGTTAAAAATATATTTTAACTCTATTTTCTTGGCAGGCTTGGCACGGAAGGCAAAGACAGCGTGCTACAAGGCAAGAAAAATTGAGGATGGATGCTCTGAGGAATAATAATCAAGACGCGTACATGAAAATGGTTGAAGAAAGCAAAAATGAAAGATTAACTATGCTTCTTGGGAAAACCAATGATCTTCTTGTCTCACTTGGAGCTGCAGTTCAACGACAAAAAGATGCAGATCATTCAGATGGCATTGAGCCATTGGGCGAGTCCGGTGCTGATGTGCCAGAATTCGATGCTCTCAAAGAGGAAACAGCTATCCCTGATGGAAATATTGATGCAAGTGATGATGTTTCGGCTAACGCAAACAGTTTACTTGATGGTCAGAGGAAGTATAATTCAGCTGTTCACTCCATTCAGGAAAAGGTAAGGAATTTATTTTCGTGATTGACCTCACCTTGTTTCTATGTCCTTTGTTCTTTTCCTGTGAATGCTTTATTGCTGGAGTGTAATGGATGTACCATAAATTCTGGATGTGATGTAAATATGTGTTTGTTGCATCTTATTGGAGGATAATATATGTTGATGAACCCAATCTAGCTTAGGTGATGGCAGATCCTTTTGGACTCTGGTTTATACCGTTACCTTTTGTACCCCCTATGTGGCAGAGTACAATTCCTAGAACATTGTTGGTGATTGTCTTGTGAAGTTCCATTCTTTCACTACAAAGCCTATAAGAAGCTCCAAGCTTTGCATCCTTGTTACATAAAAAGCAAATTGGTCCATGGTCGAGCTCACAGATTCGATATGTTGGTCACTATTTTTCCATGTACCCCATAGTAGGAAGCCAAGTTTGACCTGTAGGACAGATAGGGAAATCCTGGTCTCAAGACTCTCTGTACGGACTTGGATAATCCCAAGTTTCTGAGCCCCAATTCTTATGGCTCAGCATAATCTCTGTCACTAATCGCACCATAACTTACTTTAATGCCTCTTTTTTGGCCCATGCCTAGCACCATGCAAGATGGGGTCAGATTCAGCCTCACCCTATACAATCGCAGAAGGTATTACAGTGTTACCCGTACAGTTGCTAAGGTGTTGTTTTAGTTTGGTGATTGGTTTGGGCTGTGTTTGGTAAATGGCTCTTTGTTGGCGTTTTAGTTGGCTTTGGCTTTTTTTGTGATCAAACAAAGGAAAATTTTCTAGCCAGCAAGCAAGGTGTCATCTGGAAATGTCAGGCCATATTGAAGGTCCGGGTCGTTTGTGTGAACTATGCTGTTGTGTAAGATTAAAACGAATAATATGCTTCGGCAAATGAGGCCTACTTGGAATTTCTCACTTGACATATGTAGTATGTGCTGAAACAACAGTGAGAATGGTTCTCACATATATTTGCATTGTGAGGTAGCTTCGATGTTAGCCGACCCCAAGTTGTTAGAATACAGGCTTTGTTGTTGTAGGTAGCTTCGATGTAGGGATGTGCCTTTTTGGAGTGAGGGGTTGAACATTGGGTCTGCTCAAGAGGGGTTTCAGGCAGGCTATATTGGGTTTAGTCCGAGAAAGTAATACATGATTTTTTGGTGCTGTACTTTTATGGCGGTCTTTGGGGACTTTAGCTGGAAAGAAATTCTCGTTGTTACACAAGAATCGTTCATCCTCTGGATCATCTATGGGAGAGAATAATTTGCCGAGCCTCTTTATGGGTTAAGGCAGCGGGCTTTCGTAGGTGCATCTAATGGAGTAATTTATAGTTTGTTTCTGTGAGGATGTCTCCCCCTCCATTGTAATTCCTTGAGTTTCTCAATACAAAGTTTTCTTGTCAAAAGAAGGAAATGATGTTTTTTAACTATGACCATGCGGTGCATGCATTTATCTCTACTGTTACATGAATAACAGCATTTCAAGGGCCAAAGGCCAAAGACTTAATACTTATTTTTCCTTGTAGGTGACGGAGCAACCGTCAATGCTTCAAGGTGGAGAACTCAGACCCTATCAGGTAGAGGGGCTCCAGTGGATGCTTTCACTATTTAACAACAATCTGAATGGGATATTAGCAGATGAGATGGGATTGGGAAAAACCATACAAACCATTTCATTAATTGCATATCTCTTGGAGAAAAAAGGTGTGACTGGACCTCACTTAATTGTGGCACCAAAGGCTGTGCTGCCTAACTGGGTCAATGAATTCCAAACATGGGCACCCAGGTATAAATATTTCTAGTTTCCATCAACTTCTTGTTTTTTGGGCGTTAAATTGAATCCATGTACACTAAGTAATCCACTTGGTTTATTGGTCTTAATTGATGTAAGTTATGCATATATGTGTGATTCAGTATTGTTGCTGTCCTGTATGATGGACGACAAGAGACGAGGAAAGCTATCAGGGAGGAATATTTCACGGACGGGAAATTCAATGTGATACTTACACACTATGATCTTATCATGAGAGATAAGCAATACCTCAAGAAAATTCACTGGTTTTATATGATAGTTGATGAAGGACATCGATTGAAAAACCATGATTGTGCTCTTGCACGGATTCTTGTTTCAGAGTAAGTTCCTGACTTCTTTTTAGCAGCATTTTAGTTTCCAAAGTTCTGATGTAGGTCAAGCAATTAAAAGTTTAAAACATATGAAGTTATGTTTTTACTCAATGGCATGTAGATTATTCAGGCTTCTTGTTTTCACTGTTGATTTAGTATTAATTTTTGTATATGCTAGAGAAAAATCCTTCAATATATATATATGCTAGTATGGGTGCCCGGCGTTGCCCGGGTTGTGAAGTTTTAATTTTGGTTTGATTAAAAA
Organism: Corrigiola litoralis; assembly: GCA_901111285.1. Lineage (NCBI taxonomy): Eukaryota > Viridiplantae > Streptophyta > Magnoliopsida > Caryophyllales > Caryophyllaceae > Corrigiola > Corrigiola litoralis. Next base: position 19,382 of record CAAKMY010020926.1, on the reverse strand, counting down.
TGAGATTAACTAACAAATTATGAAAAATTTAGAAAAGGTGAAAACCCGATACGAATGACCATAATCTAAACCCGACATGAACGACCCTAATCTAAAACCGATGTGAAAACCCGATACGAATGACCATATTCTAAACCCGACATGAATACCTGATACAAATGATTCTCATCTAAACTACCCGACGTGAATACCCGATACGAATGACCATAATCTAAACCCGATGTTATAAAAAAAACTTACATTAAAAGACTCATAAAATAATTGGACTCGATGTAGAGCTCCGAAATAGTCCTTATAGTAATAAAATACCTACACTAAAGGACTCCTAACATAAATTAACACTCCTTAATTACATTAAAAGACTCCTAAAATAATTGGACTCGATGTAAGGCTCTGAAATTCTTCTGCTTTATATATTAACTATTAGATATTGATTAGATATTGATGTGTATCACTTCACTTCTATGTCGTGAAAGAACTGCATTGGATTCATTTAAAAGGATATGAAGCCTGAGCAAGCTACCTCACAACAACAGTATAGGTTCAGAAATTTATCACCTACTCAATCCGAGGACAAAGCTATGGAATTCATTCATTGCCGTATACTTTAGGAATAGACTTATATTAAAAACACTATCTTGTTGTTCTTATTGACCATGAGGTGGGAACATATGTTTGCATGTAAATATGTAATCCTTATTTCTTCGAGTTGTCACTATTATGACTATCTAACTAAAGCATAAAATACTATAGTAACGGATAATATAATTTAATGGAAACTATAGTGTGGAAATGTGGAATGTGCTACAAAAAAGTGGTTTTGAACAGAAGCCCCTGGTTTTCTTTCTCCCCTCCCTCTGTTTTCCCTTACCCCTCCACTAGTATAAATTACACTTAGCTTTATTTGATCACCCTTTCTCGCTTACAAAAGGCCAGTTCAACTTCTAGCATCTTCCTCTTCTTCTTCTTCTACCACCACCAAGATAACATATCACAGAGAAGAAGAAAGAAAGATGGTGGGTCAAAGGCTACCAACCGTGATCAAACCAAGCAGGAGTGATGAAGTGCTAGACCCTGAAGAGCAACTCCAAACAGCCCATGAGGTCCAAGCCTACTTCGAGTCCATGACTCCCAAGCGACCCATCAAGCCGAACCGTAGCGAGCCCGATCCTGACGCGTCTCTAGCCCATCATCAAGCCCACTCTGGGCCCATCCCTGAGCTCCAGAGGCTCAATTCTCTAAAGTCTAACCCCCCTGTAATGTCCATCCCTTGTATTTTTCCTTCTAAATGTTTCATTTGATGTAAATATCATGCTTAAGACTTTTTTGTTTTATAAGTTTAGGTAGTTTTGTCAACGGGAGGAGAGGGTGCAGTGCAAGAAGAGTTTGTAGAGACACAATACTACAAGCAGTTGGAAATCATTGACAAGCAACATCACACGGTATAATATACTTTCATCGATCGACAAACAGCATTACACGCAAGTAATATAATGCATACATATGACTAATGGCTTCATATCTTAGTTTCATATGTTTGTTCCTTCATCTCTAATATAGGCCTCGTAGGTATTTGCCTACTGAATTTAAGCAGCAACTTTATCCCTAACTTGTCGAGGCTACTGTGATAATTGTCCGAAGTTTCAAGTGATGGATATAAGATGGAGCTTTGGAGATACATTGATACAACATGGTTAAGGTTAACTAGTTATCTCACTATAGTATGAGATATGAAAAATGAAACTTTGCTATGATGGATCCTAGACCTTGAGTTCCAATAAGTCCTTGGTAATTCTAGAGCTTTAGAATATACACTATCGTTTTTGTTAGATCATAATAAACTAGCCCGAAAAATTAGAGAAAATTTTAGATAGTGTCAGATTTTTATTTCATTTTCTCAAGTATTGTTGAATATATTGCAGACTGGAACAGGATTTATAAAGGTGGGAAACCAAGGAATGGAGAATGGAGATTATGAGCTACAAAGATTGTCTGAGAATGGCGGAGACACAAAGATAGGTTCATTTTGCGGTTACAAGAGCAACCCTGCAACGAATGATTGGACTCCTATAGTGGATGATCAGGTAATGCAGTAAGGTGTTAAATTCAGCTTTAAAACTCATTGAGCTCAATGTTTTCTCCGTGATTAGCTTGTAAAATTTTACCATATACTACTTGCTCTGCTTTATACTCCGTAATCAATCAGTAGATAAATAAATTAATCAATTAAACAATTTTTTGTCTTTGCAGGCTGAGTATGTCTCCACCAAGCCAAGTCGCAGTGGTTAGGTGTTTGGTCGAGATGGTCATTTTACCAAAAACATTTGTTGGACTTATATACGATATTGTTTGTGCTTATAATAATAGTAATTGGATGTCCAGATGGAATGAGATGACCATAATCACAGTTATCCTTTTATGCCTATAGTGACAAAATTGTCGTACTATAGTAGTCGGGTATAAAATCCATACCCATATCCTTGTCGTGTGTGACATAGATATGGACCCAAAATTGAATTGCCGGAGTAGCATAGCCTCCCCCCACCTTCCCAAACAGCGGGATGATAATGTTTGTTGGATGGAGATTAGTAAAGACACGATTTATGATAATGTTCCAACTTCCAATTCTAAATGTTTTTTTTTTTCCGGGTACATTGAAGCAATCGATATTGCGGAAAAAGAGAATAAGATCATATGAGGCTTCAAACTTGAAACAACCCCAAATAGGTTAAACCCCCAATTGTCAGTGCGACACAGATAAGTAACCTGGAGAACCAACTGGGTGAGGCCGGCATTGGAAAAACATTCCTAGTACAAGAAGATTTTGACGATCTCAACCCCAAAGATAGCATTGCAACTTTTCTCCAGATGAGTCATATTCTAATGTTCCGTGCTCAAGTTACCGTCATGAAGGGTGACAGAGTAGATGAACTCGGGAAGCCGTAAACATATCAAGAAGCATATCTGAATGTAGAAGACCCATTCATAAAGATGCTTAGGTTCCTTGGGAAGGAGGGTAAAAGACTGAAAGTGATGCTACAAGTAGTGGGAAGGATGCATTCCATACCCCGTTAGGATGAAAGTGGCTTACCAACAGGCAACATACTGGAGCATCGTGTAATTAAGCCAGGATTCTAGCAACCCATGAAGCATGTACTGCAGTGCTTATGTATGGCATAAATGCTTGCTCTTGCCATATGAGCAAGCACTGACAAGAAAGGATCCAGCTTCTGGATTATATCATGATTGCTCAACACAATAACACATATGCAATGCAATGGTAAGGGAAGTACCGTGCTCGAAAAAATTGATGAGGGCGCTAATGTTGAAATTTTGAAGAGAGCTTCCCACCCCCTGGGCATCAAGATTAAGCATAAGATGGAACCCAATGAGCTACTTAAGCTTATCGACAATTTTATTTCTAAAACAAGGCACTGGCAGGGTTACAGTGATTAATTGATTACCAATATGAGAGCTGAGCATATACAGGTCAAGCTTCCTAGTCATTAGGGCACTGCACCATGCTAAACAAATTGTTACGAGGGTTATTGATCCAATGCATTAGACTACCATCAACACCTCACTTTCATTTTTAAAGTTATCGTGGACGCCATCAAGGCATTCTTTGAGGTGCTTGATCAAGAAGAAAGCTGCCTGGACAGATACATTTAGGGTTGATCAAACAAAATGTGACGAACGCTGTAGCAAGTAACTCTACTGTTACATATAATAAGCTAAGCCTGGTTCTATCCCTTGTTCAGAGGCGACAGTTGATATTGGATGGTGGCTTTAGAGAAGACACTTTGTAGCACACTCTAAATGAAACCAACTCAATCAAGTAAGCGGGTTTGAATTAAGATTTCCACCCCATCCAACTACACAAGTCAAAACCAACCCATCCATTCAATAATTAGATCTAAGCTAGCGTTTTTTCAATCAAAATAATTCATATTAACCCGTTTATCAAATGGGTAAGTCAGGTTTAAGTAATTATTTGTAAGCTTAGGCAAATGGCTGCTCCAAGACAGTTACGCCAATGTTTAGGTGATTATCTGTATGTTTAGAAAATTATGTTTGAACATTTAGGTAGTGTTAGGTGAAATTGAATTCCGCTGAGGATGAGTTGGTGGATGCCTTTTTTCTAAACTGAAAGAAGTTACGCTAAGTGATGTCAGTATTATAGAAGTCACTCATGGCTCGTCTGCACTAGTAAGAACGGTGAGGTCACAACAGCGTCTTCTGCTTCCCTACCTTCTAGTCACAAGCTCAGGTCAATTTTCTTCCATTTACTTCAGTGTATGAAACTATGCATCAAATACACCCCATTCTATTTGAAGATAATTAACAAAATCTGTAAGGGCAATTTAACACCATTTTCAGATCAAACAGAACAAGAAAAAATGTCAAGAATCATTTCTCATCTCTTGTTGTCAAGGGAAAAACCTGTATGCTCGAAAAAGGCTGTGTCTGATACACTTCCTTCAAAATCATGTGTTTCTATACTGTTTGAGACAATGTATAGCATTTTTGGTTGTATGGTTGTTGGTTAATGGTACTATTTAGATTCTACTATGTGACTTTCTACTGAAACAAAAGCTATGTGATCCATACAGCAGAAAAGCAAATCTTTTTTAAAAAAGAAAAACAGGAACCTGAGGCCCGCATCAAAGATCATTGATATGGCGCTGTTTGACTTAGCACGCTACCCTTAATGTAGGCTGTATGCATCTCCACAAGAAGTGTAATGAGTGGACTCTCCACATCGCTCCCAGTATCAGCCTTGTCTCGGTGAATGCAAGTTGTCCCATGGCTAGCGACAACTGTGACTTCCTCTTTGCGACTCATGAGTTCATTTGCTACCACAGCATGCATATCATACTTCTTCAATGCCAATGAAGCCTTCTCCAAAAGAATATGGACATCTGTCTCTAACTGCTCAAATACAAAAGAAGAGCAAGAAAAGGGGAAAAAATTAGAAAGTTTGTCAAACACTGACGTTCAGATATGCTCCTTATAATCCAAGAAAGTAAAATTCATAGACAGTAAGGAGGAAAGAACAAAGGGAAATCCACATACTACAAGAAACCACAGATTTGTTATTTTTAGGGGAAAAAACAGGAGTCATCAGATAGCTGAATGTTAACAGGCCACAATTGAATTAGTATCCTGATTGAAGATCTTTGGGACAAGATAAGTCTTTAGAGCTCATCTTGCCACATAATCTTAGAAGATAAATATGACTATTTAAATATGATTAATCTGGTTTCATATACAATATCCCTAAGTATCTACCATCTAAACTGGCATACTGAAAGATGAGGAACCAGATTCAGATTTTAAATTATATGATTAAACAAAAGTCAGCATTGAATGTATTGGGGCTCTGGCAGACACTTGTTCAAAACCTTATTTTCCTGTTTTTCTGTCTACAAACTTTTAAAATGTTAGACACCACGTAAAATTATTTCTAGATTCACAACAGGCTTAAGTAAGTGTGAGTTGTTGTCTTTAATATAGTGTTTAATGGTCCCACCCCTAAACTATTGTGTATGGAATTCTGATGCTCCACCAAACGTCTAGCTCTTCAGCAATTTTTCTGCTCCTGACATGTTCATCTGTTTCCCGTAAACTAATGAGGACCACTTTGTAAAAGCTACAGAACCAAATCTCAACTTGGTAGAAAAACCAACCTTAAAAGATATGCCAAATGCCACAGGAGCCCAGTCCTTCCTCAGCACAGAGAGCATCTTCGGCACTTGAACAAGACGCATATCCAGGGGTCCTGCTGCAGACTGAATCTTATGTTCGGCCTGCAAAATTGTGTCTAGTAAGTTTTGGAAGGACATAGCTAGTATTGATCTAAAATTGTTTCGGCTCTAGCATTTAAACTTGTAAACAGTGCGTTCGTAAACAATAATCTGACCCATTTACATGCAATAGGCAACAGAAGTATAAAAATTCGGTTCCAGTAAAATGGGACCCTTATACTGGTGTTGTTGTCACCATCAGCATATAGTTAAAGTTATCTTCAACTCGGGTAAAACCTACTTTATTACCTAGCTGTATTTAATCTCAAGTATCTGAATATAGCTGTTTTACATAACGACAACAAGTCCTGCAGTAAAATCATCCGTTTGAAATGGACCCTCACAGGATAATAGTTTTAAATCCAAAACACACAATCCGCAAACTGCTTCCAACTTCTGGCACAAGAGTTGCATTGTTAATTTTTCATGAAAAATATCATGGCATAGCTGAATGATGTTACATTATGACTTCAATGACTCACAGACACTTCTACCACCAAGAGGCCCAAGACTGTAACTCAGTAAGTCAGTAAAACAGAATAATGACCTTACTGAAACTAAAAGAGATCGGCCAGGAATTGGAGAATTTTGTTCAGCACTCGAAATTATAGATTTCAAAGGGGTTTCCTAGTAAATAATAGCTATCCTGATTCCTGTAGATCCATCTTGGCTTTACAGTTTAGTTATAAAGAAGATGACTTTCCTACTAAGCTAAAGTATCTTTCTCACATACATAATACTACCTCGTTCAAATCAATATAAGCCCTCGTTTGCCCAAGGGTCAACTCAACATAAATTGAGATAAAATACATTGACCATCCTTCCAAATAAAAGTGCTTCCTTTCCATGATTACATTCTTAAATTTCCTTTAACCAGTTATAGGTATTATAGAAAAGCAGTCAAAATCTTATGTCCCACACTCCCACTCTCTTTCCCATCCTACGCCGGGATGCCCAGCACTTTCTCTCTTTCACAGGCCACCAAGATGATAAATTTTTTCAAAATTATTTCACTTGGTGAAGTCACAAAAGGATAAGGCATCAGGACTGAAGATGGGACACATAATGGGACCGAGGATCATCGGGAATAACAGAAAATAGAATTGGCCCAAATATTTTGAAACAAAGACAACAGATATATACTTGTTTTACACTCAACAACTAAGGGAGGATGAACTCGACCGTGGGGGTTTTGCAACACCTGCGTCCTGAGTGTAAGTTTCAGTTGCCAACCATAAGAGAAGGTTTTTTCAGGAGTATATTATAAGACATCGTACTTAGTGTTTACAGGAAACATTCGGGTCATCATTAGTACTCAATAAGTTGTCATCAACTCATCAACAAGGCTTTTCTCAAAGAAATTAACAGTAAAGACTGATCAACGGGTAAAGAAAGTGGAATTGCTCATAATGTGAGTAGGTACCATGCTATCCCAAGGGACGTAGAAGTCGGAGACAGCAGCAGCAAGATAAAACATAGCACGTGGCCCAAGATCCCTGAGTGAAATAGCAGTCATCTGCAGAAGCTGATTATAAAACAAAAAGATCAACCAGTTAGGTAAGAATGGTCAGCTCGATAAAGATATTAGTAAGTAGGTCGCAGGTAAATGTCAATAAAGATCATTTTTTCTTTGTTCTTTATGCCCCAGCATTAGTAGTTCTGCATGCTAACATTGAAATAAATACAAATAACAAACCACTGAAAAAAGATACTGAACAGCTTAAAGGAAATAAACTGCCACTTGTTGTATTGCTCTAAGCTACACAGCTGCTCTCCAACTTGACCATAGTACCATACTGACCTGTATACACAAAAGAAGAATTCTAGGCCAACCAAGAACCAATTACCCACAAGACGATGGACCTAGTGAATTAGAAGTATCTTTTATTGTTTGTGACTTAAAAATATGCCATTTCCTTCTCCTTGGCATGGTGAGGATATATAACATCATCAGGGATATTATCATCTAGAAGGATTCTTAGCATATTTAGGGCAAAATGGGGACACGGGATAAGGCTTTGAGATATCAATTATCACAAAATTACCACCTAGCTACAGAGTACAACTCTAAATGCTAAAAAATCCGAAGAATTACAAATGTTCCTTTAGACCAAACCAGACATAGCAACAAGAAGCCTATGATACTATACAAACTTTAGCCAGATCATATACTTTCTTTATACTCCCTCTTTTTCTACCAATACTTTACATTTTTCAAATTTCCCCTCATATAATTTGAAAAATGTAAAGAATTGGTAGAAAAGGAGGGATAATTATAAATGCAGAACATTACATCAAAATTTTCTATCAGACTATTCATGGGCACAGAAAGGATCAAATCTTAACGACTGGCACAATGTAGCAACTCTCAAGCAAGCTCCCAGTGCTCTGCTAATGATATGCAAACAAATCATAGTTGAAAAGCATCATTGATGTAGCAATGGAACTGATAAATGAAGTCGTGCAGAAGCTAACCTGTAGATACTCAAAGATAGTTGTGAACGGAAGTTTTAGTAAGAACCCAGCTGCAATTGCCTGTCATCAATAACAACTTTAACTACCAATAGTATTAATTTGAATCCTTTATTGTAAGTGAAGAAGGAAGTGTCAAGGATTGTTAAAAGAAGATGCAGAAAACCACAAACAATGGACAAAGTTATTTTATGTTCATACTGCATGGTGCTCTGTGATTGCCTTCTTCACTGCCTCAGCTTGTGATTGCTGCACTGCATAAATGAGAGAAATGTAACAACACCAACAAAGACTATGAATCAATTGTATGTGCAGTGCAAGAGGACTCCACACTGCCCTCCCAAATGGCAAACCAATAAAGAGAAAGGAGAAGGAAGTTTTATAAAAAAACGTAAAGAATGCATTCACGTGCTGGCTGAAGCCATTTTGGATTACCCGAAGTTTTCAGTCAAGAACAAATCTATAATAGTTTTAAGAGCTTGAACAATTGAAGAGACCAACCTTGGATATTTGAGTCCACAGATTCAAAACATTCAAGTAAAGGATCATCAGGAAGAGATCTACAGTAGGGCTGACATGTTCCTCTGCACCAATTATTACAGTGGGTTCAGTACAAGGTACAAAAAGCTAACCAGATTGGGTGAGGACTGAGGAAAGCAAGTTTGAGAATTATGAGTGGTTACCTTCTATGAAGAAATATAACTGCATATCCAGCCTTAAGAAAGTACCTGTGCGGTAAACATTCAGTCCAGTTTACTGTCATCAATTAGCTAAGTTACTCATGCTCGGAGAAAAAACATCAGGCATAGATGGTGGAATTTTCTAGAGGAGTTCATCCGTTCCTATTCTAATCCTAAGCGATACACGTGTTAACGTCCAAGGTCTGATAAATGGAATTTGGAGTCCAGCAGTCCATATACCACCAATGCAGATAACTATAAAAATCATTGAAAGCACAAACTACAGTAAGGGGCATAAGTAAGTACTCTGTAGATGCGGCCCCTCTGTGGCCTGAACTGAAGTTATCAATGTAACGAACACATCTTTGCTCAAGAGGCACAGTAGTACCACCAGAGGTAACACAGACAATCCTCTTCCCAGATATTCCATTTTCTAGAAGAAAGGATAATCAACAAACAATGAACCACAGCTTAAGCAGTACAAAGGTATTAAACGTTAATTAAACAGAGACAATCAACTCACTCACCTGATGTACGAGAGTTCCGTTCAATAAATTCCACTAACTTTTTACCAATGACAGAACTATTCTTGAGAGGAGGTGCAGTTTCAAAAAAGTTTTTCACTTCCATAGCAAACACTTCTTCAGAATTTTCCGACCTCCTGTTTGAACACATCAAATTCTGATCTCTTCACCAGTCTGTGACTCTGTCAGAAGTAACAAATAAGCGGCTTCAAGACAGTATCTTTACATCACAATGCTATGAGGTATAAGTTTTCACCATAATCACAGCACTCAAACCATGAATTTTAACCAGCACCAAGAAAGACAAGCTGCAAGCTACTAAGACTCTCTGACCCACTAACCACTCACTCGCTTGCCTTTCAGCACCACACAGGCGAGAGCAACATACCAGTTAATTCGGGCCTGCAGAAACTACAGTTTCCCTTAAAAGGAAGTAATACGCCTAACCTCAGCCCACCCCTACCTCAATGTTGTTCGCACCATAGTTAAATAGAAAGGGTACGGGAATTAAACGGAGTTTAATACGTACATGTAATATTCGCCAATGAGTCTCAAAAATACAGTCAAAAATCTGTCCTAAAAGACGTTGACGTTTAAAATAAGGATATGTACATTTACATGTATAAGGCGGTTTCATTTGGAAAAAAAAAAAAACTAGGCTCTTTCTTTTATTTCATTTCTTGTAATTTGAATTATTTGAAGAAACTATATACATATATTATTGTAAGTTCATGCATTGTCGAACACTCAAATGTATCTCACTATCTCGATAATGAACAATTGAACACACTATATCCAGATGTAAAGATGATTAATAGTCATGTACAACAAGATTCATTACATAAGAGGAAGTCAAGGTGAAATAGTTGATTTTCGTATAAAAACATACAACCGACAGGAATTGAGCAGGCTCGGTATTTTAGTCACAAAATCACTCCTTGGAGCTCGGAATGAGGTGATACAAGAAGCGCCAGAAAGCTGAGATCAATGGCTACAACTTATGAAGCGAACAAGACTTGGTTTCAGAGTTTAATGGGTCGAAAATGAGCTGCAAAAAGATCCTACGAAGTACGAACTGGGATTTATAAAATCTATGAAAGCTGAGATCAATTTGAATCTCGCATCATAGATTTCTTAGAATGCAAATAACAAGATGCAAGCTTCGTTCCATCCATTCCGACAAAAACCTAAGCGTTAGTAATCAAAGTATAACTCCAATCATTCATAATGATTGCATCGCATTCCAAGAGGCATTAAAGTTGACAGTACATAACTATTCGTAATCACAATCCTTAAAAACGACCATCTACTTTTACGATAAAACTACACGAGCTCCCTGCAAGCTAAATCATCCCAAGCTTCCTACAAACCCAAGTCAAATCAGATATAAACATCACTCTGTTGGGCCAGCATGCCTCCGTCTACTCTTATGATAACCAAAAAAAAAACAGGCGGTCTCTCCCAAGACTTCCTTTAATAACAGTAAAGTTACAACTGAGATTTAAATGTGATACCCAATAACAATTACTCAATGGTAATTCCCAGTAATATATCAGAACTCAAGATAGACAAATGCGTGACCCCATTTCGAAACCAATGGAAAAAGAGCACTTTCAAAAACATTTCGAGTAATAAATAGAGCAATAATATAAGAAAATAACTAGCTCAAGTAGTTGGAGCTCTCTTACTCCAACGATGAGGTTGGGGGTTCGATTCTTATCAGCGACTTTGCGCCCACATTTCAGACCAAAAGTAAATAAAGCAGTAACATTGAAATAGCATGGTTCAAAGATATCAGGAACCACATAGCACATAAGAGCAACTGTTACAAAAACAAAAGTTGTAGCATGGAGACAAATATTTAACCAAACCCAACAATTTATGAACAGTAGATGTACCTCTGTGGTGAGACGATGAAATAACAAGAATGGTCACCAGCAAATAATATGGGAATTTTAGAAAGGGGAAAGGCTGATCAGTATAGTTTCGTGTTGTTTGAGGCCATGAGGGTGGCTGGGAAAGTGTTGCTACTTTTATAAATTTATCATTTCACTTGGGTTTGTAATAAGTTTGAGTTAATTTAGCTTGCATAAAGTTTATCTACTTTTATCATTAAAATAGACGGGTTTTTTTTAAGAATTTGCGTATTACTTTACCAAACTTTTAGGCCAAAAATTTGACTTTACCAAATTTTGCATATGGATTATTACCTTAAAAAATAGGGAAATTTTCCTATGTATCCCTGAGTTATACGTGAAAATCCAAAATATTCCCCCTATTATTTCGACTAATCCGAAAAACCCATGAGGTCTGTTTTTCGACTCACAATACCCTTAATGAGGACCAAAAGCTAACGACGTTAAGTTATTCAAAAATAATGTGTTTTAATAGAATGATTAAGAAAGGAAATTAATTGAAAACAATTAAATTTAAGGTAAGGACATATCTCACTCTTGGATATAAAATCAAGGGTGAGAATTACCTCTCTTATATTTTATTTTATTTCCTTTTCCTTCACCCCCCTTCCCCTTCCCTTCCCCACCCCTCTCCACTTTCCTCCTCCCTCAACCCCTCACTGGCATATTACCCTACCCCCTGACCAATGTACCACTCATCCCCCCTTCTGAGCCGCGAATCGCCTCCGACGCACAGAACTGCTGCCATGTTGCACGAGCGTGGGAAGGATGAAGAAGGTAGGGGGGAAGAAAGGGGGTGGGCTACTTTGCGGGGTCGAGGGGTTGGTTGGGTTACAGATCGTGGGTCGGGCTGGGGTGGGTTAACATTTGTTAGTTTTCCATCCAATATAAACCCATAAAGACCAAAAACACATACCTCAGGGTGACATAAAAAAGTCGGCAAAATACAGGGGCAATAGAAGAAAACGCAAAAGCTCAAGGTCATAAAAGGAAATATCCCTTATTTTTAATTACCACATAAAATGATCAGTTAAAATTGTGCTTTTTTTTGGGAGGGGATATTTCGAGGGAGGGGAAAGTTCAAGGGAGATAGATAACTATATATGGCTATCTGGAATTATTTGTTTACATTTATTACAAACTAACAAATAAGTCATTCTTGAACCAAATTGATTACTACAGAGCATAAGGACCAAATAATGACCGAGAGACGACAAATGGAATGGAAGAAAGCACAAAAGACAACTAAATTACAACTACAATAATGCAAAGTCGAGGGTCACATAACACACCCATTGACATCTCAAGTTCAAACGATTGCCAAGCACAAACCACGACCGTCTAAGGCTACCAATAGTTTAAAAAACAATAGCCTTAACCATAAATGTTTACAGGCTTTCCTATATAGTTCAAGTACAAATATATATCAATGGTTTTGAGTGAAGAAAAACTTTATTTTGAATTTAATGATAGCAACTTAGTTCTTATTTTGTCCAACAAACTAACTCACGTCAAATACATACATACTTTTAAGTTAATTGGGGCAATTGTCCCAAAACTTACAAAGAATATTTGTGCTTTGCACGGGCATATAAACTAGTTAACTATTATCTATTCAAATTGTTAATTAATAAAATAATTTAAATCAACTACTCAAATTCTGTTTGGAATTCATGATATTTGTTACTGACTGTACTTGCCTTCCTGAGTTTTTTTATGCTCTTTTTGCATAATTAATGAACTTTCACCGATTATATCTATTTATATTTATATCTATATCTATATCTATATAATCTATATCTATAAGAGTAATATTAAAAGGCGTTCAATGCATGGGAACAGGCAACATCGCATTCCACGTCATCATACACATCATCAAATACCTAATAAATCACATAATTAATGTGTGTCATCGAGTCATTAATTATGACTTTTAAAATTCCCCAAATAAGGATATCAATAATCGAAGTCGAAGAATTAAATTCAGATCTTATTCCATGCCTTCATTACATGAATATAACTCCAAAGGCACCTCAAAAATTAATATGTCAAATCAATAGTCTTTGGCTAATTGTTGTAATAGTCGATTCGCGGCATTTTTCCAACAATTAGGTCATAGGATATACTATATCACTATCATACTCCTCTACCTCTATATAAAAGACAAGCTATAACTCGTTGTTGACGATCATGGATAATACCAGCTTATTGTCATTCCCTTCATGCTTACCAACCGCAAACAATAAAATCCACTACCAATAATGTTCAAAACTTTATGCATTACTCAATGAGGAATTAATAGAAGGAGATCAAAATTAATTTACGCGCTACACTCATGCCTCATATAAGTGACCATATAAAAATACCCTTCATTAATAACTCATTTACTAATCTCACACATTCACTTATCATTTTAAAAGGGTTTGAAAAATAATTTACCTTTTTCATATTTTATTATAATCAATAACTTATTTATCAATTCTCATATCATATTAAACAAGATAATATAATTCACATGATGATTTTAGTATTTTACCAATCATTTTCTCCCAACTAAATTCCCAACCAAATTCCCAATCCTAATCACAATAACCAGAATTGACCCAAAAGGCCAAAATCAACAAAACTGGTTATAACTGGCGCCCAAATTTAAATTACCGTTATAACTCAACTAACTTTTAAAAAAACTCCATGTCATCCTCACCCCTCTTCACATCCCACCCCTTTCCACCACCACCCACTAACCACTCCCCCTCCTTCTCCCCTCCCTCGGCACGCCACCCGCCACCCGAAAAACTCACTTTTTTACTAGACAATTGCAAAACCCTCCCTCAAATCCTCCAATTACACGCCGTGATACTCCGGCAAGGCCATGAAAACAACCCCATCTTGAATTTTAAGCTCCAAAAGTCTTACTCTTCAGCCGGCCGCCTCGACCGCGCTTTCGGTGTCTTTAAAAATGTACAGAACCCAAATGTGTTTTCCTACTCTCATATTATCAATGCTTTTTCTTCTAAGGGAGACCATTTTCGGGCTTTTGAGTTGTATGTTCAGATGTTGACCCAAGGTGTTGACCCAAATGCGTTTACATTTTCTTCATTGTTGAAGTGTTGCTTGATTAAAGATGGGATTTTGGTGCATTGTCAAGCGGTTAAGTTTGGTATTGATGAGGATTTGTTTGTTAGAACTGGGATTTTGGATGTGTATGCGAAAGGCGGGGATGTGGTGTCTGCGCGCCAACTGTTCGATACAATGCCGGAGAGAAGTTTGGTCGCGCTGACGGCGATGCTCACTTGCTATGCGAAGTATGGAGCTCTTGATGAGGCGCGGGCGTTGTTTGATGGGATAGAGGAGAGGGATGTTGTTTGTTGGAATGTGATGATTGATGGGTATGCTCAACATGGAAGGCCTAATGATGCATTGGCGCTATTTAGGCGAATGTTGAAGGCGAAATTGAGGCCTAATGAAATAACGACGGTGTCTGTGTTATCTGCTTGCGGGCAACTTGGGGCGCTTGAGTTAGGGAAATGGGTTCATTCTTACATTGTGAATAATGGGATTCAAGTTAATGTCCATGTGGGTACTGCTTTGGTTGATATGTATGGGAAATGTGGTAGTTTGGAGGATGCTAGGCTGGTTTTTGATGGTATAAGAGGGAAGGATGTTGTTGCTTGGAATTCGATGATCGTGGGGTATGCAATGCATGGATTCAGTCAAGAGGCATTGCGGTTGTTTGATGAGATGTGTAGGATGGGATTTCGCCCCACGAATATCACATTCATTGGTGTTTTGAATGCCTGTGCTCATGCTGGGTTGGTGTCTGAAGGAAAGGAAATTTTCTCTTTGATGAAAGCAGCTTACAATCTGGAACCCAAGGTTGAGCATTATGGATGCATGGTTAACCTTCTTGGACGTGCTGGTCATTTGGATGAAGCTTATGAGTTCGTCAAGGGCATGAATGTTGAACCTGACCCGATACTTTGGGGAACATTGCTTAGTGCTTGCCGCCTTCATGGTAATACTTCCCTGGGAAAGGAAATTGCTGAGTTTCTTATCAGCAGAGATCTTGCAAATGATGGGACTTATGTTCTGCTTTCCAACATGTATGCTTCCGTAGGAAATTGGGACGGTGTAGCCAACGTGAGGGCCATGATGAAAGAGAAGGGTATACAAAAAGAGCCTGGTTGTAGCTCCATTGAGGTAGGTAGCAAAATACATGAGTTTCTTGCAGGGGACTTGAGACACCCAAAGAGCAAATACATTTATATGAAACTAGAGGAGATTAATCAGTGGCTCAAAGCGCATGGTTACAGCCCACAGACAGACACCGTTTTACATGATGTTGGTGAACGGGAGAAAGAGCAATCCTTAGGAGTGCATAGTGAGAGACTTGCCATTGCTTTTGGCCTAATCAGCACTGCTCCAGCCACTACTATTAAGATCGTGAAGAATCTACGTGTATGTTCAGATTGTCACACTGTCACTAAGCTGATCTCAAATATTACTGGGCGCAAGATTGTTGTGAGAGACCGAAATCGATTTCACCATTTTGAGAATGGTTCTTGTTCTTGTGGGGATTATTGGTAGTTGAATGTGAAGACCTAAAGTGTCCAGAATTCTTTCTCATGGAGTGTTACTGATGTGCCGCTGTCTAGCTCCAGATATCGCAGTTTTATTGGAGGAAGTGGAACGAATAACATATAAATTTTAAAATAGCTAACTTGCACCGCCATTCATACAGATACATGTGTTATCATTATTATCTTTTTATCAGGGTCTTGTTCGGTTAGTCCAGGCCCCAGGGATACAGTGATGAGTTTGCTGTAATTAATAAACATACATGCTTTACTACCTTGCTCGCCCACAGCTATAGGGGAATATGAAGAAGATGGAAACAGGTACTATTTATCGCTAATTAATCATAAAAAAATATATTTGAAGTTCTGTCTGTTTCGTCTTCATGATGATTATTTTTTCTTGTGTCTGATGTTTTTATGAACTTCTCTTTTTGCAAATTTATGTACTTTTAGTGCTCTTTATCATCTACTAGTGTAAACTGTGCGGCTAGTAATGCAAGAATGAAAAATCATGTACCTGTACAGATTATATCATGTACTAGTGCAAAATGTAATGCAAAATATTAATGGTAGTTGGCTGGGTTGGGGATCCCAAAATTTGTTACTGGTAATACATTGAGAAGGCTTTGCTAGGTTCTTACTCTGTCACAATCTTTCTCTTGTAAATTAGCCTATTTACATGCAACATCCAATTAATTACTATTCCCTGGTCTTATGACCATACTAGTACCATATGAAAACATTGAGTGAGGATGGAAAGAATTAAAAACAATTTTGCTTCTAATATGGAATCTAATCTTGATAGCAACATTCAGGTGATCAGATTGACTTTAGTCCCATAAATTTCTTAATATTAATCCTTTTGTAGCTCTTTAGGATTCAGTTTTAAGCTACGTGAGTTAGCTATCAAGTGAATCAAGAAACAACAGCAAGGTTCAGTATATTTGGAAATATTCAAGGTTGAGTATTGACAGATAAGGCTAATCTACAGGGAATTCCAACAGCACAGTTGGAGTATATGGCAATACCTCCTTGGCCATAAACTAGAACGGCTTGAAACAATTTCCATCGTTCTGTAGACACCTCAAAAAACTTAGTGAGGCATGGTTCTTGCAAAATAGAAGTCCAACTTAGCCGTGGTTATTCAGGTTCGATTCTTGGTCACAGTGACCAAACTGAAAATCTTTTGTGGAGTTTTGAGGGCTTGCTTTCTCGGCTAGAAGAAAGAGATACCCCTATGGTCGTAGTTGGTTATGAAGCATCGTCGTACAGTCTGTATGGTTGATGAAGAGACTTTGTATACGGTATCTAGATCGAGGACTACGCTTCTTGCATGAGCCTATTGTCATCAAGTTCCGCAGCTGTTATGTCTCCATAAAAAAGAAATAGGACTTTATGTTAGTTATTTTATGAAGTTGTAGGAATGATGGATCTGTAGATGCTGATAAACTGCATAACAGCTCGGATTAGTTCGATTTCCGTATTAGTTTTAGAGATGGCCAGATGGGCTTTGCCCAATTTGTGATGCCCATTATAGATAATTTTCCTTACTCATGAGTGTTTTAGCATCTATTTCATTCAAAAATTGAATGTGCGGCTTTTATGATGTTCCCAAACTAGGAAGTTCCTTTTCCCTTCATTTTGCAGTTTTTGTCGTTAAAAGATGTGGCTGGGACACCTGAAAGTTCGATGGCAGCCTGATTAAGTGTTGTCTATGAGAAAAATTGGGTGCTTATAGAAGTGTGCGTTAGTGGATCAACTGAGCAAAACCGGGACTTTGGCTGCTCTTGGAGCTGGTAATTTTCCAAACACACATATCGCCTTTTTTTTTTGCTTTGTCTCATGTTCTGTGCTGCTTGGATAACATTAACAAGTTCGCAAATTGTTTTTTAGCTATAATGCAGTTCATATGTTTAGAATGTAAGCACTGATGTAACAGTGACGGAAAAAAAAAACTCCTTTGTCACCTACTGTTAACTCTCATATGTTTCATAGTCCCATTTTTATTTACTCCCTTCGTATTCCATTTATGTGATTCGCAACTTGATCTCCTAGCCTTAGTTGATCTTTATACAAACTTCCTTTGGAGGATTTACATATCTGTTAACTGTTCTTCCCTTTTCCGTTTTTCTATTTTCTGCTTACTGTCAATTAGGGCAATCACCATGGGATATTTTTGAATTTCTTTGAGAGGCTGGAATTTTGAAATATAATCTGGCATTGTCATGTTGATGACAATATCATTTAAGTCCATTTACCTTGTGCTGAAAAGAAACCTTCCGCAATTCGGCTCTGGGTAATAATTTGTATGAGAACCTTCCGCAATTCAGGTTCTGCATATATTGTCTTCTAAGTTGTAATACAGTAATACCCGCACATCCAGAAAAAAAAGAGGAGAAAGAAAAGAAAGCTACACTGAAGAAAATTATGATATAAACCTTAAAGGGGAAGCTCCTAAAGTAAAAGAGTAAAACCACATGCTTCTCATTGTGATTTGTGTTTTAACCCAATGAAAATAAAAACAAACCAATAATATGCAAAAGGAAAATACTCAGTTTTCGTAAATAATTCAAAAGAAAAAAAAACCCAGAAAAAACAAGAAGACCAGATCGTGGCTCTATAGGGAATTAGGGAGTCAGGGATTTAGGGAGCTAGCATCACCGCACACACACAGGCGGGTCAACAAACAGGCGGCAAACAGATGAAACAACACAATTCCAGCATTTGTCTGTACAAAATGTGATTTGATTGTAGTTCACTAACTACTGTCCTACATGATATATGGCATAAGAGTTGTAAATTGTGGACTGGTCACTAAGCTAAACTACAATGTGCAGCTAGTCTGTACCTACGAAAGAATGTTATATACACGATAGCCTTCACCAAAAAGTTTGTAACCTAACAATCTCTAGTTTTCATAGGAGCTCCCAACTGCTACATTCTGAAATTCAGAACACATACAGTGTTATGACCGAAGCAGGCAGCAACCTTGTCACCTGCCTTATTCCAACGAACTTCATATATGGACCCATCACCGAAGTATCTCTTCACAATCTTTCCATCTTTAAGGGACCACACACGCAAAGATCCGTTGTAAGAACCGGTAGCCAAGTATTCACCATCAGGACTAAATGCAACCGTGAACAGAGCTCCACTGCAAACAGAACAACATTAAGCTTTGTAAAAACACTGCAGCTTCTTTGACTACTGGAAGCACGAGAGGAACAAAGAGTCTAAAATTTTTTATGTTTAACACACAATGTCATTCAGAGCACCCTGTCCAAACCTAGCCTAACCCAGTTCAACTATTCAATGGCAAGCAGATAACACAGGAAACACTAACAAAGTCCTTAACACCTCCCCCCCCCCCCACCCCCCCCAAATATGTGCAGTCTCTCCACCCCCG
>CAAKMY010020915.1:0-14353 GCA_901111285.1 Corrigiola litoralis | reverse complement strand
TATAGAACATGTGAAAAGCTTAAACCATTTGAATCCCCTTTCAAGATTTGATCACAATTTTTATGCATCCTAATTTTATACTATAACATCAAATTGTGTTTTTGTATCATGTGCCTTGATGTGTTCTTTCTCACAAAGTTGTATCATAAAGAAAATCAAAGCTTAAAGTAAGTTGTTTCAACATTAGTCTTATATTTTCTTTCTGTTTTATGATCTTCATATCATTTTTTTTTTATTTTTTTTTTTTTATTTTTTTTTTTTTTGCGTATTTTCCTCATAACCCTCTATTTAATTGTGTGTTTTTTTTTTTTTGAAGCAGAAATAAAGATTTCATTCCAACTTCAAAATAGCACAAAAACAAACCAAGAACAACTCCAAAAGCCAAGCAAAACAAAGCACTAATGCACTAATGCATCAGTAATACACTCCTCCTCACAATCTCTAGAACAAATATACATTCTGACACTAACTACAAATTGGATCCTCCTAATGACATACTCCCTACTATGCTTGACATCACCAAAAATGCAAGAGTTTCTGTCAATCCAAAGCTCATACACAGTAGCACAAAGAGCACTCCTGATAAGCTTCTTCCTCCAACTCTTACCTTGAACATTCCTATTAAACCACCTAACTTCTGCCCTCAGATTATGCACCTGTCTAGGAGCACCAATCCAAGAAAGCTCAGCCTGCCAAATTTGCTTGGAGAACCAGCAACTGAAGAACATATGACTCACAGTCTCATAAGCTTGCTCACACAAAGCACATCGACTGATAATCACCATACCCCTCTCTATCAGGTTGTCAGTTGTTGCCAAACAATTCTGCACAGTAAGGAGCATTATAACATAATGCTTAGGCAAGACAATAGCATCCCAAATTGTTTTCACACCTATGAAAGGTCTACCTGCAGTCCTTAAAAAATCATAGGCTTTGCCAACCTTCAAATCCCCTGCTGAGCACCATTGACAGATCAGCTGAATAGCAACATCTACACCACCAGCAGAGCCAACAAATTCATCCCTAACTGCCGTGATGCCTCTCCAAGATTCAGAAACCTCACCCCTTCTAACTGTATACTAAATAACCCCATTCGGACAGCGATACTTTGCAATCCATTTGCACCAAATGTTATCTCTCTAAAAATGAGCTTTAACCACCCACCTAAGTAGTAAAGCCTTGTTCCAACTTAACACTTCCTTAATGTCAAGACCACCCTCACTCCTAGGTGCACAAATACTCAGCCAACTCTTATAAGCAATCCTTCTATGAGCATCAGAATTCCCCCACAGAAAGTCCTTACACAGCTTATGCAACTTTTTGACAATATTTACTGGCAGAAGCAAACCAACACACCAAAAATTCTCAATACCAAAGACAATTGAATTGATGAGCTGACACTTCCCAACATAAGACAGAAAGTGATTAGCCCAATGCTGAATTCTATCCTTAACCTTATCCAAAAGTACCTGATACATGGAAGTGCTTAATCTTGCTGAATTCAGAGGCAGTCCAAGATATTTAAAGAGAAAAAACCCCTCTACAAACCCTGACACTTGCGGTTTATTCTCCTTGACAGAATCAACAACACCACCAAAATAAACACAAGTCTTCAAAGGATTTGCATACAAACCAGAGCCTGCATCAAACTCATTAAGACATGAAGCAACAATCTGAACTGATGGAGCATCACCCCTAGAAAATACTAATAGGTCATCAGCAAACACCAAATGGTTTAGCCTTAACCTACAGCATTTAGGATGAAAAGAGAAAGCACTCAAACTGCTAACTCTTCTCAACTATCTTGACATATCTTCCATACAGAGCACAAATAAATGTGGAGAGATGGGATCACCTTGCCTAAGCCCTTGCTCACCCTTGAAATAACCCACACTCTTACCATTAATACTAAGAGAGAACATAGCACCCCTCAAACATGCCATAATCCAGCAAACAAACACCCTAGGAAAACCATATGACTTGAGACAATTCTCCAAAAAACTCCCAGTTCACTGAGTCAAAAGCCTTCCTTATGTCAACCTTGATTATGCATCTAGGAGAAAATGCATTTCTACTATACTTCTTAGCTAATTCTCGTGCAATCAAAACATTGACCTTAATTCCTCTCCCCTTAACAAAGGCATCTTGCTCATAGCTCACAAGATCAGACAGAACTCCTTGTAACCTACTTGACAAGACTTTTGTAATAGTCTTATAAATAGTATTACAACAGGAGATTGGTCTAAAATCAGCAACATTTTCAGTAATCTGGCTTTTAGGAATCAAAGCAATCAATGTTGAATTGACTTGCTATAAAATCTTACCAGACTGGAAAAAATATTTAATGGCTGCACAAAACTCAGCACCAACAATGCCCCAAGCCTGCATGAAAAACCCAGAGGAATAGCCATCTGGCCCTAGGCTCTTGTTCTCATGAATAGAGAACAAAGCAGACTTAATTTCTGCATCAGAAACTGACTTACAGAGATCAATTTTTTGCTGATCAGAAAGAGTAGCCCCTGTAGTAATAATACTCCAATCAAACTCAGCAACAGTTCTGGAAGTACCTAGCAACTGCTTATAGTACTCAACAAAAGCATTTTCCACATCAGGAACATAATCATGCAACTGCTCTTGCATATCCTTAATCTTCCCAATAAATGCTCTAGCCTTCCTTTCAGAGATTTTAGCATGAAAGAACTGAGTGCTAGCATCAGACAACTGAATATCTTGCACTTTAGCTCTTTGATACAACACACTAAGCTCAGATTTTTTCAATCTCCCAAAAGCATCCCTCAATACTTTCTCTCTTCTTGATATTGCCTATTCAGAGGATCAACCTGAATAGAGACTTGACATTGCTCTCTTACTAATGCTAGTAAAAGAGTCTTTATGAATTGAGGAAAGAACAGACTTTAACCTCCTCAGCTTCTCAACAAGTCCATACATCCTTGTGCCTACAACAGGCAAATCCCAAGAGGCTTGAACAAGGTCCATATAAACAGGAGAAGAACTCCAACAGTTTAAGTACCTAAACTGCCTTGGAGTGAAAGGAATAGCAAAATGAATGTGCACCAAAACAGGTGAGTGACCAGAGTAGCCTGCTGGTAGAAAATCAGCAGATGAGTTAGAAAAATCATGCAGCCAAACAGAGTTGACCAAAGCTCTATCTAACTTAGACCACTTCCTATTCAGCCCCTTCTGCAAATTAGTCCAAGTATAAGTACAACCAGTCCCCCACAAATCCATAAGACCAACATTCAGAACAGCTGAACTAAACTCTTCAATATCTCTATAATCTGGCTCACAATTACTAATTCGTTCTGCCACACCCATTACCACATTAAAATCTCCTAAAACCAACCAAGGAGCACCTAAATCACCAATAGAAGTCAAGAAATCCCACACAGATCTCCTAACAATGCCATCATTTGCAGCATACACCACAGTCATAAAAAACCAAACACTAGTTGCCAAATGCACCACCTTACAATGTAAGAACTGAGCATTGACTTTTAACACATCAACAACAACATGATTTGGCAGCTAAACAAGCCAAATCCGGCCACCATTATGCTCACCATAATTATGACAATAGCAAATCTTAGAAAATCTTTTTTTTTCAATATTTTCTCAGCTTTACTTTCCCTCACCCTGGTCTCTAAGATAGCCATTAATTAGACCAATTTTATTCTTATAAATGAAGTCCAAGACTTCATTATGCTTCAGGGTTCATTAAAACCCCTGACATTCCAACTGCAACAATTCATGGTGGGTTACCAATGGAGGGCTTGTCAAACCCTCCTCCAGGATCCCCTTGCAAAACATTAGCCAACTCAGTATCATTCCTAGTAATATCCCCCAGAATTGCAAACTTATTAGCACTTTCAATCCCCTTATTACCTCCAGATGAAGCCTTCCTTCTTCTTGACGACCCATGAATAGCAGCCACCTGCAATAGTGAAACAGGGGACTCCATTGCTAAGCCAGGCTCAGGAAGAGTAACACCAACCACTTGATCATCATAATTCTGCAGCTCATGCTGAGAAGTTGTATGATTCCCAGGACTGACTGGCTCCTCCTCTTCAGATTGATCATCATCAGACTACACATTCTGCACCACCTTAGGTTTAAAAACCTTCCTAACCTTGCACTTATCAGCTGTATGCCCCATCTTCTTACAATCCTGGCATAAATATGGTACCCACTCAAAGATAACCTTATGTTTCAGTCTCCCTAAAGGAGTAGTAACCCATATATGATCACACAAAGGTTTAGAGACATCCACTTCCACAAGCAGTCGAGAAAATGAGATTTTGTCCCTTGAAGTGGTAACCTTATCAGCAAAAAGGGGCTTACCCACTTTCCTTGCCAGTTTACTCAAAGCAGAGCTTGACCAAAAGCATGGATCAAGCTCAGGGAAAAGAATCCACACAGGCACAGTAGACAGATTGTCCAATTCCTGACTGAAACAAGGAGTCCACTTCTTTAAGAGTAACTTGGAACCCATAAGGCTCCACGGACCCCCCTTTCAGAACAAGGTTAACATCCTCCTCATTATCAAAGCGAAAATAGTACCAATTCTTCTTAAAATAGAGAACCTTAGGCTTAGCAATATGAGCCTAATGTATCTTAACAAACTCCTCAACCTGACCTAGCTTAATTCTAGCCCCCCAAAAATTACCAACCAAAGTGTACTGCCAATACTTAACTTCCTCAACTATATCCTCCTCCAAAATAACAACATCCTCAGTGTCACAATATTCAGGGTGAAATTCCAACGACATGCCAACTTGAGCCCTCCCAGAAACTGGAGCTACCTTATCCCTGTAAGAAAAGGGGGAGAGATGGCTGGCCCAACATCAACAGGGGGTGGAATACCAGTTTGCCCAGCATTAACAACAACAGTAGATGCATCATGCCCATCATTAACAACGACAGTAGATGCATCATCAGAATTACCTTGTTGAGGTTCATCTCTAACTTGATCACCACCAGAATTCCCAAGAACACCATGCATAAAGTCACCAAGAGTATGGGTATACGAGAAGAACCCTAGCAGGCAGCTGGGTAGAGGATATTAAATCATTCTCTTTACCATTTGGTACTAAACTACTATCATTCTGTTGCTCTGGGAGAGAGGAAGAGGAATTTGTACTTTGTTTCGCAGGCCTCCCTCTCCTCGCCATGGTAGGGGGTGAAAGGTGTTACGTGTCGGAGACTCCTAGTGGCACACTTTCTATCATGGGAGAGAGGACGTTTTTTGATTTTCCGGATATTTAATTGTGTTTGTTTCATCTTCATTTAGCTATTTCTAACTCAATTATTGATTTCTACTATAGCATATATTTCTCTCAAACATAATCACCAAATCATTGTTAATAAGGTTTTAGTTGCATACTAACAATGTTCTTGATTATAAATTTTCTAACACAATTATTATTATAATTTTTTTTTGTAATTGCAGGTTACATAGTATAAATTTATACTCAGTGAGTACAAAAGAAATATTTTTCAAAAAGTATTCCTCTTTATTTTTCTATACTTTTTTTTTAAATTAACTCATTTTTTTTATATATATGATACATATTATTAAATTTCATGTGATTTAAAAATGGCAAAACTATTACTAAATTTGTATGTCAAAAATTTTTAATCTTTTGAGTTATGTGCTCATTTATTTTATAAGCATGTTTTATATGTAACCTTTTTGCTTCATTCTTTCTATACCTTATTTGTACCTATGGTTCAAGTAATTTCTTTTACTTTGATTTTTGTTGTTTTAAGAAAGATCAATAAATTTAGACTATACAAGATATATATTAATATAAAAAGAAATTAATCATCCAACTAATTTGTTTATTTTTCTGCCATGTTAATATATTAAATGTGTGTGTGTGTGTTTGTGTGTGTTTGTGTGTGTTTGTGTTTGTGTTTGTGTGTGTGTGTGTGTGTGCGTGTGTGTGTAAATAAATACTTCCTCTATTCCAAATCAAACTTTACATTTGACTTTTTGGGGTCAAAGATTGGAAACTTTGACCTTAAATTCATTATAAAATATAAAAATCATAATGTAAAATTAAAATATTTGCATTTGTTATTATTGTATGTTTTGTTAAATATAATTTTTTTTTCACAAATATTTAATATATAAATACAAAAAATAATTGTCAAAGTGTTGCATGGGAGACCACAAAATGTCAAAGTAAAACTTGATTTGGAATAGAAGGAGTAATAAATGATTTTTATTTCTTAAAATAGATGAAACCATGCTTTGCATAGAAAGCATGTGATTAAAAACTAGTTATCGTTATACACTTATACATATGCAATATTCTCACGCAGTTTAATTTCTCTCATCAAATTCATTGAGCTTTAACGATGGAAAGAACTATCTAAAAAAAATATGGAAAGAACAAGATTATAATTTTTTGATGATATATTATAGCAAAACTAAACTCATATGGCATATAATTTTTGAGCTAGTCTATCATCACCATAATCTCTTGCAAAAAGGAATTTATTTTGTCTTTCTATTAATAAAATCTTTCAATTTTGGCCCTTTATCGTAGCCTCATATACATAGTCATGGATTCCTTAGCTAAACAAACCGTTTTCTCCTTTATTAAAGAAGAAATTCGTGTACTACTCAAATATGAAATTTATTTCCATTTCGCTCTTTAATGTTTCTTTCTAAATTTCTTCCATGTTTGAATTGGTTTTCGTACGTTAGATTGTTTGAATTGGTTTCATTTTAGAATTTTAGGTTATTAACTTGACAGTGCATTTCCATCCATAAAATTGGACAAAATATAAAACCCATATTCTATTTATTTATTTCGCAATCATATTTTATTATAAATGATTTTTTGACTTGATTGCATGTCTCACTCATATTTTATCTAGTTCTATAATGTGGTTGCTAGCTATTACTATATCAAGTCTCTTGACAAAAATGGTTAATGTTAATGAAAAAATGCTTTATTTCCTCCCTGTTTTAAACCTATATATTCTTGTATTTTCTTGTGAAAATTTTAGTTGAAAACTTCTTTCTTAGATAAACAGTGCATATGTCAGTCCTTCATTTGTAGGTAGTTGTTGGTTGGTTCGGGTGGCATGTGACAAAGCCACATTGTTAGCAAAGGGGTTACTTGACCCCATACTAATAATATTTTTCTTTATAAGTTTATCGATAACTTTCTTAAACATACAAATTTTATAATAATGACCCCATAAAGCTATGTGTATATTCTAAATGACCCATACCTCGAAATTCCACACTCATCTTTGTTAAATTTATAAGTTCTTAAGCTTTTCCGACTTAATCGTTTCAGACTTGGTCGTCGGAAGGCATTAAGGCTCAATTTGGTTTGGAAAAAATGTCAATGAAGAAAAATTGTATACTAATTTTTCATTGTTTGGTTTGGACTTGAAAAAGAAAGTGGAAAACCCGAGTGGAAGATCATCTTCTTCATAATAAAACAAATTTTCCCTCACAATACTTGGAATACCTCATTTTCCACCATCTCTCTCTTCTCCTATAATACCACCTCCCTTTCTCTCTCCACTCTCCACTCTCCTCCCTCCTTTCTCTTTATTTCCTCTATCTCCTCTCCATATTCCTCTTGTACAACCAAATAAAAGACGATATATTTTGAACTCAATTTTCAATGGAAAATGTTTTTAATGGAAGATAATGTTCCAAGAAAATGATATTCCTTCAAACCAAATAAAGCCTAAGAGAAAAACCTAGGGCAATTACTTTTCTATTGATTTTGCAAATACCTAAAATCATATATGAACCTTGCCAACTAAAGCCTCATGTCGCGGGTTGACTTTTTACTCCCTCAGTCACTCCTCGTGTGCCACTCAACTCACGGCTCCTGTCGGAGTCAAGTCAAGGTTCCCAACTAGAAGTATGGCTAGAAAGTGTTATTGGATGAGTGAGTAAGAACTTAGAAAGGTATGCAAGAGATCAAGAGAGTTACTTGAAGCTTCTTGTATTAAGAATGAATTCTTACAAAGAAAGAGGAGGTTGAGAGAGTTTGTGTGTTGTTTATGGTTTGTAGGATTCTACCTAATCCTAGCTAGAAATATGTACAACCTTTTGGAACGTACTAGAACACTCTAGTATGCCTAGGACTCTCGACACAATACAAGACACTTATAGTATTTACAAGAACAACCTTGATACACTCTAAAACCTTTCACATTGTTCTAGAATACTCCATATATACTACTCTAGAATACTACACACTATTCTAGAATACTCTATGCTCTTCTAGAATTATCTAACCCTTGAAGCCTCTTAAAACTTTTGAAACCTCCTAGCGCCTTTATGACCCTTCATGATACTTCTGGTATGTTCTAACTTCTTTTAGGAGTCTTCCACACAAAACAAGGCCTTGCTTCACCAAGTTTAGCCAAAATCGTGCCTCTTGTCCATTGGTGAGCCGGGACAAGTGCAACCTGTGACATTCAACACCCTAGCAAGTATATCACGTAGCCAATTGAAGCTTCAACACCCATCTCGTGAATATCACGTACAGACCAATGTCCGAACTTACAACACAAACAATGTCAGTTGATCCGAAAACAAAAGGCAATTTAACTTATTAAAAAGATAATCCTCACTCATTGCTATTTGGCTTATTTATATTAACAAGATAGGATGAATGAAAACAACATGCAAGCGTTCTACGACAAACCAATAAACTTGTTATTTTTTTTTTTTTTTGAAGTGCAATAAACTTGTTATTCATTTGCAAACAAACTCGGTGAAAACCCCTTTCTAAGCCAAATAATTTAAACGCAAATGCAAATTTCAAGCTTTACATACTTTCAAAGTCCTAAAATCAAAAAAATGTTGAGCCGAACCACAAACGAAATAGCATGAATCCAAATAATGCGGTTTACAAGCATTATATCATTGAACAACCAGAAGGAGGATTATACAAGACTACACCATCAACATGAAAAATCATGAGTCATCTGTACAGAGTCCTGCTAACTGACTATGCAAAACACTTTCTTGGCAAGAATTTGCTAGCCCATGCAGGTGGGTTCCCATAATGTGTTTGTTACCTTCAGCCCCATTTATTGATTGGTGCATCTTCACTTGGTTCAGTTTGCTACTTTAGAGTGCTTGATAAGCCAATCAATGACAATATCAATATTAACGGACTCCTTGCATGAGATCATGTAACAGCACACCTCCCTATCAGTAATTGATTGCAAGTCCCTGCAATATTGTAAGGAAATGCAGAAAGACAACAATGAGAAATAAGGATAATGTGTAGACATGGTACAGTACTACAGTAACTAACTACCTTCATACAATTAAATTTAAATTTATATTCTATTTCAATTGAAGATACTATTTGTCAAACTTCACGAACTCACATCTGGTCCATCAATGCTTGCTGTACAAGAGCTTCAGACTTGTCAATTTTGTTGCCAAGAACAAGCAAAGGAATCCCCGCTAAAGAAGGTTTCTCAAGAAGTTCAAGTAACTCACTTCGAGAAATGGGGATACTATCTCTATCAGCAGAATCTACGACGTACCTGCATTTGATAAAAAGCAGACTGCTAAGAACTCCGTGGTATGACATGCAAAGCTGACGCACATGAATAGGTAGTATGAATCTAGGATTGCACATTATTAAGAAACAATATCAACGAAAGGAAAGTGAATGAGATATAAGAAAGTGCTGAGCCGCTGACAGTAAGCTCTCTTTTTGACGGAATCAATTCATCTTCCTCACGATACTTCTAACTTATATAACAAACGTCACCACAAAGTCTATCTTTCTTTCCCCTCATTACTCCAACATGTAGGTCAAGTGTAGACGGTGATGCAAATTTATATTTTGGTTCGACTTTCATGAATGTGCACTAGTTCTACAGAAGTATGAAAGTTGTCGTCATTCAGCAGAACTACATTAGAGAGAATGCAACGCTACCGTACACAAAGCTATACAACACAACAGAAAAACAGACATGCTTTATTTTCTTTTGAACCAGCATATAAATTTCAATTAGAATGAGGAAAAAGGTCGCCCCAATGTTCGAAGTTCAACTGGGGATTGTCCTTAAATCCCCCTTCCCCTCAGCCAATGCTGCTCCAATGTACCACACACACACAAAAAAAAAAAAAAAAAAAAAAAAAAAAAATCAAGTAGAATATTCTTCTTATTGACATTCAAACATTCAAATTTTTTTTTCCATTTAAAGTTTAGAGTTTCAAACCATAAGTTGTTGGTAATTATTTCACGGCAACAAGCATAATTCATTCCCCTACATCTAAAATACTCGGATAAAGAGTACAAAAAGAACGTAGTGAGAGAAATTACACAATAGCAGAGACTCCACGACAATAACGCTCCCACATTGTGCGAAACCTCTTCTGGCCTCCAAGATCCCAAAGCTTTATAGTCACATTTCCCTTTGTTACTTTACGCATATTAAATCCCACCTGGTTTTGGGGGGCGAAATTTTATTATAAGATGACCGATATTTAAAAGAAATTCCAGACAGATACAAATATATGTAAAGATACCTACAGTTGGAATCATATCTTCACTGTATCCTCCTGTCTGTTGATCAAGAATCAAGACACAGAAAAATAGATCAGAGGATGTTTACGAAATAAATATACAAGTAGGCAAAATTTGATGTGAACTACTCACAGCAATTGCATTAAGAAGGGATGTTTTTCCCGCATTTTGAAGTCCGATAAGAGAAAGCTCCATCTCCTGCTTGAAAAATAAACTGACAAACAAATGCCATAAGATCGGAAGTGTATTTTGTTATCAATTATAGAGGAAAGGGAAGGGGAGGTAATGGAAGGGAGAGCAGAGGAAAACAAAGGGTGGGGATGGGTGGGAAAAGACCAATACTATTTTCCTCACAAAGCTTTCCAGCATTGGAGAAATTTTATTTGTAAGAAAGGAGGAATTGGAAATCCCTCCATTTCTGTTCCTTTCCATCAATGTCTGCCAAACAATGGAATCAAGATCTCTTATTTTCTCTCCCCTACGTTCTATCCATATCTCAATACAAACAAACTACTAATAAACACTCAAGCAGTTGTGAATCAAGCAATTTGTTGTAGCTACAGTCTAGGTTGACAATCATTTGCCAACAAAAACCATACACACTTTTATCACTATGTTTAACTGAAAGAGTAGCTACAGGCTTAACTATGACTTTTTTAGGATTGACGAGCGGCGTAAAAGATAGGGAAAGATAAAATCATAAAATTCTGGCCCTTCCAAGACACAGAGTTTCTTGGTTTGCTGCAACAGGGCAAACTTGCGATTTGCAACTACTCATAATTTGCGGACTAAAGCAGTTCAAATTCTTCCTGTCTGCATGTGCAACAAGGCTAATAAGACAGCAAAATATTTGTTTTTCAGCTGTGATTTCTCTTAGCAGTGTGGCAGAATGGCAGATGGTGCTGCTTTGGATGAAGGTTTGGCGTAGACCATGGTTCTTAAAGCATGTATTGAAATGGTTTAATAAATGTCAGAGAGGGAAGCAGATAATGCAGATAATGAGGAGAGCGTGTTGCATGCTGCCATTTATGAACTCTGGTGAGAGAGGAAGCCATAAAATTTCAGAAGAAGAGTAGGAGTTGTGACCAAATTGTACATACAATAGAGTAAAATGTTCTTTTTAGCGCTTTTAACAGAAGGTCTAAAGAGAAAATTTGTAGTTTGCTAGCCTATTTCTTTTTGTATGTTGCTGTGTAACCTAGAAGGAGCATGATATGAGCTTTGTGTACTGACAAGTGGTTATTTTCCCTGTGCAGGTTGATACAATTTTTTTGTTGAACCTTGAAAACAATGAGCTTACAAAAAAAATAAAAAAATAAAAAAATAAAAAAAAAATGCACGAACATACTGTGAGTTAACTAACCAGAAATGATGAAGGAAACCTAGAGGAAGGAACGACCCATGACATATGAACCCAAAATGAAAGCAACCATAGGTGCATTACTATCAAGTAGTTGTGCATTGAATATGTCTTCCTATGTACTAGGGGTGTGCTAGGGGCGGCTCTTTGTAAATGACTAAGGGGGTTTGGAAAACAACATGGTGAGCGGGGAATAAATCTTCCTTTTTTTTTATTCCTTTTTGTGCTTATACAACAATGTGTCATGTAAACCATGGTTCAGGAATAAGATCACATTTCTGAGGCATGTAAAGAATCTAGAAACACAGAAAAAGATTAGGAAGAAGATTGACATATTGACCTAGACAAGGAGACAAATATAGCAGACGCAAGGTAAATTCAATAAGCACAACTCAGCTGATATTCTTCTTCCCCCCAAACACAGTGGTAACTGTTAACCATAGCTGTCTTAACATTGTGGAGAAACAAAAAGACGTAGAAACAGCCATAATATTAAAAAATCATCTAAAATAATAACATAAATAATTCAAAAACATGAGAGATAATTGTTGCACTCACAAAACCTCACTAGGCGGCATTAATCACATATTACGATATAATTCCCAAACTGATGCCACAGATTCTTAGAATTCAATGATAGAAACATAATAGAAAAGGCAATGTAGGAAACAAATGTAAGAAAACATAATAGACAACAGATATGGAGCTCTAGTCCAGCACAACCATGAAATCCCAACTTGCTGTTTATGCATTTTCAGTTCTCAGTGGTTGGAAGACTGCATCCTCCCTACCCACATCCTGATTTCTGACGAGGCACTAAAACTACACTTGTCTCACTAGATGCTAAAAAATTATCAGAAATTGGAAGACTACGGCCCTGTTCTCACGAACAGAAATTTAGAACCAAACTCTATGAAACTCAACTTATCCGAAGGAGAGAAAGCAACTCGGCTGAATATTCCATTTAAAAAGGTACCTAGACAAGGTTGCACAGATTTTCCTTTTTCACTAGAGCAGGAAGAGAAACTCAGAGGCAAAGTACACACTGATCCACCTGCAGACACACCCATGCAACACATACATATGCGCGCACACACACTAAAGTACAGATATTTAATGTCATTACCAAATGACAACAGCATATACCGCCATATATAAAGAACGACGAAAAATTCAATCATCAGCAACATTAGCTTATTTCATTGGAGTGTTTATGAAAAATGCAATATCAAAGAAATCCCTCTATCTTAAACTAACATTGGTCATCTAAAGTAATCGATTCCGGACAACAATCAAGCCTCTGCAAAATGACAGCAAAAAAGCATAACAAAGATGCCTTAATCACAGACAGAGTTTGATGCAAATGTCCTATATGCGAGAAATTTTAAAATTCTTCCCAGACACATATGATTCAACCCGCATAAAAAGATATTCAAGAGGCAGTCTTCTGACGCACTTCCCCCGTCTCCCTCACACCTTTTCACCCCTGCAGTTCCTCCGAAAACGAAGTGCAAGTCCAATTACTACAACCTTATATTATCAAAGTTCAAGAGAAAAGTAGGCAAATGTTTCATAAAGGAAGGGAAATTGCCTCCTACTTTCTCTACTACTAAAGCAAGGAATATAAATGCGAGTAGCTTCATAAAAGATTTAACATGTTTTCGTATTATGACATCTACCCATATTTATCATACTCAATAACAACAACTATGAAGCACCAATCTGATACAAAACCAAGCATCCCCATTCCTAGTTTCTTACATAAAAAAGACATGATTGATGAACACTTAGAGATAGCTAACTAAGGACACACACAACTTTACTTCATTAGCTAAACTAATCCAAATAAACGACACAAGAAATCCACCTATCTTGCACATGGTACCCAAATGATTACATAAAAGTAAAAAAAAAAAAAAAAAATCTACAATTATGAGAAAACAGTAATAATTCTAGTGAAGTAAGTACCTCCTAAGCCAGTTGAGGATTGAATCCCAGATACCCATTTCAGATTGCAGGGCTAATTGAGTTCTACTTGTTTGAAAATGTGATCGTGGTTGCTAAGAAAGTTTAGGATGCTGATAGTTTAGGGTGCTGATAGTTGAGGAAGCAAGAAAACAAAGAACAAGATAAACGTTGTTGAGAAGCAAATGCAAAGTAGAAACTTCGCTCATTTGGCGGTTTCCTTTTCTGAATGTTGTTGTTGGGCTTGACTACCTTACTAGTTATGCAAAGATTTTTGATCTGTTGGCAATTATTGTAGGTGTCCACAACTAAATAATCTAAACATTAAAATAGATATTAGACGTTTATTTTCAAGATTTAATCACGACCATTAAATAATTTAATAATAATTAAGTTGAAATTATTTATTAAAATAAAATATATTTTTTGAGTGGAACTTGGGTGAGACGGTCTCACCAAAAGCTTACGGTGA
>CAAKMY010020884.1:0-11899 GCA_901111285.1 Corrigiola litoralis | reverse complement strand
GAGTGTAAAAATCATTGCCCATGAATATGAATGAACAATTACAAAGATCAGATGCAGACAATACACAAATAACTAGGAAGCGCATCCTCAGCAAACGAAGATGCTATAACATAGAATTATCCACAACATAATCAGAAGAGAATTGAACGCACGAATAAGCAATGGAATGATTGTGAACATAACACCAAGACTTCCTCACATAGTCTGCAACATCAGTGACATAATAACAATGATCATCAAAACTCTAACAATTAGCATATACAGGAAGGCTATCTGCAGAATTGGAGAAAAGGAAGAAAGCAAAGGGAAAACTCCTGGTCAGAAAGCAATGACTACAGTTTAAAAAAAGGGCTGCCCCAAGGTACAAGGCCCTGGGTAAGTTGGTAAGTGGACCAGGTAGAATCTCAATAGACTCAAGAGGTAGAATCAAGAGGATAGATCTTTTATGTGTAGGTTAGATGGCACAGAACTTAGGGCTAAAGCAAAATTTACAGTGAAATTTCTCAAATGCTTAATGGTTTGATAACTTTAGAAGGTGCACATTCATCAAATGTCAACTGACAAAAAAAATCCAACATCAAAAAAAAAAAAAAAAAAAAGCCTAACAATTAAGAAAAAATTATGAAAGGGAGTGGAAATGACAGCAGCAGACTTGATCATGCTAGTACCTGACCCTGCCAAGAGGAATGACCTCTCGAAACCACTCCTTCGAGACAAAATGTCAAAGGCATGTACACGAGGTGATGCAAAAACACAAGGGGAGAATGAACAGTAAATTATTATGGAAAACAAACCTTGATGTAAAAGTAATCATCGCACCATTTCTTGAAACGAGGATAGAAGCTAGGATCAAATTTATCACAGGCATCCTTTTGGACCTGCAAAATTTTATCGTACATGTTATTCATAGAACCAAGTTTCTTCCTCGTTAAGGAAATAAAGGGAGGCCCAACTCGGTAGGAGATCAGTAATCAGGAACCACTCAGCAGCTGTTTGGCCTACAAAGAAGCTACAGCTTACAAGAATTCCCAATCCGAAATATAATCTAGTAGGTTAGCTAACATAGCATTATGCCAAAACCCTCTTTGCTCCTTCTCAAATGCAAATCCCCAAATTTTATATGAAGAAACCCAACCACTGAGCTAAGAAACACCCATTGCTCTTGTCTAACGCCAATCAGCATGACCGCAATGAAATTTCTAACAAGAAAGGAAAACGCAACCAGCTGAAGCTGGCAGCATGTTTAGGAAATCCAGGAGAGAGAAAGATATGCATCGAGCAGAACAAGAATCATCCATGGATAAGTGTAACATTCAAGTCCTATATGCAGGACTTTACTCATCAGCCGTAATATATAT
This sequence comes from Corrigiola litoralis, assembly GCA_901111285.1. Lineage (NCBI taxonomy): Eukaryota > Viridiplantae > Streptophyta > Magnoliopsida > Caryophyllales > Caryophyllaceae > Corrigiola > Corrigiola litoralis. The sequence continues at coordinate 10,541 of CAAKMY010020884.1, read as the reverse complement.
ACTCAGCATGTTCTTTATTATTTGTTTGGCTCCAAAATTCCATACTGGTCTTTACCCCTGACCCTATATGTATGTGCATACAGACTCTATTCAGAAATCTTCTTTGATGAATAAAACAACTGTTGAGTTGTGTACAAGTAGAGTTTCAAAACATGATTTTCCTTCTTTTTGTTTGTATGAGTCACAAAGGGCAATACAATGATTACAAAGGGAGACGGGGGATTCGAACATGTGACTAACGTTAAAGGATCCCAGTCTTTACCACTATGCCAATACCTCATTGGCTAGAGTTCCACAACATGATACGGAGTATATTAAAAGACAATCTCATAGACAACCATCAAGTATGAGATCTTGAGTCACATAAAGAAGGCTAAATACCTGATGGAAGTGCTTAACATCTTCTTCAAATATGTAAGCCGGTGTCAAATCAGTGCCACCACCAAACCACCACTGTCGAGGTGCTCCAGGAGCATCTGTACATTTAGAACAAGCAATTGAGAAACATTCAGAACAAGCAATTGAGAACATAGCGCTAGATGGTGCGTAGATATGGACAGTAAAAGCAAGAACACATAGTGGAGCTTTACATCATGCTGCTAATAATAAACTCTGTTCTTTCCCAATGATAACTCTGGCATATTTTCGCCATAAACATGTAGTTTTATTATAAAGATTATAACGATATAAACAGAGCACCCCCTCCCCGGGGCAAAAATGTCAGAGAAGTTATGAGTAGTATCCAGCTCTTACAACGAAAGAATTTTAAAAGATAGATATTGACAACCAGCCGGAGAATGACCGAGTTATCTGTACAGTCTAGCCCAAGAGAGCACTAGGTGGTTAGTTCAGTAGTCTGATCCCACTTCCTTTTCCAGATGTACAGGGATCAGGGTTCACTGCCATACAACGAAAGCTCTTCCGCTCCCTGCTCCCCAAATAAAAAAAGGATTGTAGCCCAAGTAATTCAAGAAAAAGTGGAGGCTAAAGTATAAATGGCATTCCAGCAGAACATTATCAAACACATATGAAGCAATGAACCTCTAACATCCTAGATATCAGAGCAAAGTATCTTTATCTGAACATTTACCCGATTCAATAACAAACGGTCATGTGACATACTAAAGAAAGAGAGACAGAGAGAGACCGCTGAAAGCAATAAACATACTGTAGATCTTAACCTCTATTACAATCTGAAACATATTATTTCCCTAAAATGAAGTATGCCAATTTCTGAAATCAAAAGAGGATATCCCGTCAGGCAGGTCCAACCCCAGATATAACCAGAATCACCAATAACCATAACCAGAATCACAAATAACTGGACCACCAAAACATCCATTTCCTATAATTAGAGTGTGCCTGTTTGCAAAAGCTAGCACATTGCTCCAGAAAATACATAATACTGCAGCCCACAGAATTTGTCTCATTCCTCAGCCCTTCTCACAGCACAAATTGCTTATATCTTCTACATCTCTATGTTATCTCCCCACCAGCCCACCCTGCCTTCCCCCACTCATCCCCTCTCACTCACTCAAATTGCAGGAAGGTTTAAAAGGCTATTTTTACATACATGCTGGAAGCCTAGAATATGAATTATCCAGTACCATATCAAGTTACAAGTACACCAGAAACACTAATCAGAAAACACCACTACCCTGAAAAAAAGGTATGCTAACCAGATGTTGAGTTGTCAACCGCCCTCAAAATATTAAAGTTAATTTCATTCATATATACTCCAGTCGATCAACGACACCAGCCAAGCTAGCAGAAAGCAAGAAGCACAATCTCGTCATCTGCAAAGGGCTTCAAGTTCTTCACATCTAGTACCTCACAGTGATGCCATAAGATACGCCAATTTACTCCATAACCACTACTATCATATGTCACCAAATAAAGGGCAATAAATTCACCTAAGACACCAACCAGGTTTCAGAACTAGTTAAAAAATGACAAGATAATTTGTCAAACACTACAAACATTTCACATTGCAGTAATATAAAAAGTGTGGGGAAAGATACACCAACACAACGCCACCACCGTCCACCAACCAGCAAAAAGTATTAAAATGTTCATGGAACCACTGAACAACAGTTGAATATGTGCTAGTTGCTTATTTGGCCTGCAGATCAGGGCGCCAATCTTTATATATAAGCTCTATTTTGTCAGTTGAAAAAATTTACCACCAGACCAAAATTCTTACAATTCCGTGACATAAATCAAAAGACGTTCCTAGTCTTCCACGACATGGAAATCATTTTCCTTTGAGAAAACAAACATGATCATCACCCATACTGCTATATAGAGCTTGCTTTCTTTGTCATTCAAATCCCAACACCAAATCCCCATACTCAGTAGCACTGCTTTGTGTAAGTAGTTAGAACCTAACCCCTACAGTAATAAGCATTGAGATAATGTTTTCTAGCAAACTTTGTTAGAACAGAAGTATATTGTACCTAGAACGTGTTCAATGGTATATAATAACTGTCAAGCTGAACAGAGCTACATCTTCCTATTTCTGTTTTGGAGCATCCCAATACTCAAATCTCTACTAGGCCAAGACCGGGGGTGGAGGGCGGGGGGAAGGGTGTCTAGGGCAAAAGAACAGAGTCGGCAAGAGCAACCGAGAACAACTAAAACTACACTAATGAAAAACATCACATTTGTACTCCATAGCCTTTCATTCACCAAAAATGATAACTCAAGGAAAAGCCTGAAACAATTTCCTCCATTTGTACCTACCAAAGCACAAAACATAACACCTTCTAATAGACGTTCGATCAAAGTTCATACCTTTGGGAGCATCCGTCTCAAAGTAGCGGTAATTGAAGTGCAAAGTTGGCGCAAAAGGATTCTTGGGATGCAAAACCTGAAAACAAAACAAAACACATTAAACATCCCCACATAAAATTAGCTATCTAGCCAAAAACAAAAGCCATTTTGACTAACAATTATCAAATTTATAAACCCAATCACTACAACAACAACCCATAAATCACCCCCACATTAAATCAGCTAATCTACCCAAAAACAAAATCTACCAAAAAACAAAATCTACCAAAAAACAAAATCAACCCAATAAATGTCATCAAACTAATAAGGCAATAAATTAAAACTCTATAATTACCCCCCACATTAAATTAGCTAATCCACCCAAAAACAAAATCAACCCAATAAATGTCATCAAAGTGAAAAAGCAACAAAGCAACAGTGCAACACTCATATGATTACCCTCCATATTAAAACAGCTAATCTACCCAAAAACAAAATCAACCAAATAAATGTCATCAAACTGAAAAAGCAATAAAGCAACTTTAAATTAGATAATAATCTACCCAAAAACAAAATCTCCACATTTTCATTAAATGTCATCACATATAAACACACCTCACTAGTAAACACCTATAAACTTCAACAAATCACTACCAAAAATTAACAATTTCTTTCCATAATTGCACCCAAAAAAACAATTTCTTTCCATAATAACAAAGTTTTCCCTGAACTCAATTAAGAAATCAAAGTTTGCACAAAACACTAATAACACATTAACACTAGTGACATCATATTATCATACATTTTTTGTTATAACACAAATTAAATTCAAAAAAAAATTCTAATTTTAACTTAAATTGAACGTGGTTACTAATTGAATTAAAGCGGTCAATTGTTATTACAGCGGTAATAAAAGTGACCAGTAGCCTACTTTGAACCCGTCTAATTTTAACTTAAAATTCAACAGTCTCATTAAAAGATTCTTATAATTGGTCGGGACCATAAATGGCGCGATAACCCTTACCGAGCTTATACCACTGAAACAAAAATTATCTAAATTTCACTCAAAATTAGACGGTCTCATGCAAACTTATTAAGAAGTGACATCATATCAAAAAAAATTATAATTAGTCGGGAGCATGGATAAGGCGGTAATCCTTACCGAGCTAATACCAGCGGCGAAAAAGGGGACAGGCCCAGGCTTACTCTCCTGGGCATCCCCTTTCGCCGCGCGGTAGGCCTCGGGAGGCATAACCCCGTATACAACCGAAACATTAACACCCGCCTTCTCCCACACAACCCCATCCTGCAAAACCCTACTAATCCCCCCGCCGCCCCCGGGCCGAGACCAAACATCCTCCTTAAACCTCCCCCCGCCGTCCGCCGCCTCAATCGCCGCGCACACCTTATCCTGCGCCTCCCGTATCATCTTCTCGAACCTCCCCCGCACCGTCCCCGTCTCCGGCGCCGTCGACGCGATTCCGCCGTCGGAGTCGCGGATGAAGGTCGCCGGAGCCTCCTCCTCCGGGGTCTCCTTCTCGATTGCGACGGCGGCGATTGGGGGCAGTCGCCGGAGATGCAGGGAGGGTGGTTTTGCGGTGGTGGGGGTGAGAGAGAGGGTGGGTTTTAAGGTGGGGAGGTTGGGTTTTGGGGTGGTGGAGATGAGGGTGGCGGTGGTTGTTGCCGCCAATGTTGACGCCATTGTCGCCGGAAAAGTCGCCGGAAAGTGGCCGGAAAATGGGAAGAGATGAGGAGAGAGAAAGGGATTGGGTGGTAAGTAAGACGGTCTTACCCAATCCACATGGACTTATTGGTCTTTCTTATTCGTTTCTATTTTTGGCATTTGGTGTAACATGTAAGACGGTTCTATGATAAGATACAACGACTGAGATTGTGGTATAAGCGTTCGATTCAAATGTTACTCGATTTAGGGTAAGACAATATAAGATGAGATGTTGTGATCGAGGTTCTCGTGTTTTATACTGTTGGCGTCTGAATCAACTGTTACTCGATTTGGGGTAAGACGGTTCTACGATAGGATTTGGTGTAAGATTTGGGGTATGACGGTCTCATGATAAGATATAGTGAGAGAGGTTGTCGTGTTTTGGCGCATAAACGTCTTACTTAAATGTTATTGGACTTGGGGTAAGACGGTCTGCAATAGTGAGCGAGGTTGTCGTAATTTATCGATTAAGAGTCTGATTCAAATGTTACTCGATTTGGGGTAAGACGGTCCTACTATAAGATTTGAGGTAAGGCGGTTCTATGATAAGATACAGTGATCGAGGTTGTCATGTTTTACATTATTACGTCTGGTTGAAATGTTACTCGATTTGGGGTAAGATGGATTAGGATAAGATATAGTGAGCGAGGTTGTCGTGTTTTACCGTATAAGCGTCTTACTCAGATGTTACTCAATTTGTGGTAAGACGGTCCAACGATAAGATATGGTGAGCGAGGTTGTCGTATTTTGCCGTGTATATTCAAATGTTACTCAATTTGGGGTAAGATGGTCCTACGATAAGATACGGTGAGTGAGGTTGTTGGGGTTTACCGTATAAGCATCTTATTCAATTATACTTGAGATTGATTGAAATAAACGGAGTACATTTAATTATGATAGATTGAAATGAAACGGGATGAGTTGATTTGCAAGGATGATTGTATTTTTATTTATTTTTTGAAATAAAGGATGATTGTAGTTGAACATACCTAATTTGAATCGGATGCATTTGGAATAGATAAAACGATGGCCTACAATAAGATAAAGTGAGCGAGGTTGTCATATTTTATGAAATCAACGCCTTATTCAATTACACTTGATTTTAATTTTAATTGAAATGAACTGAAAACCTTTAAGTAGAGCGGAGTTGAGCAGGATGTAGTTGAATTGAAATAAAACGGGATGAGTTGATTTGCAAGGATGATTGTAAACTTTAATATATTTTAGTTGACCTAAATTGATTGGATGAGGTTGAATTGGATGAATAAAAATTTTAATGGAACAAGCCTTGAAAAACTATATATACGAACAGTCGGAATTTTGAAGCTTTTTATAAGAAAAGTCAAAAAATAGACATTTGGTGTAAGACGGTCCTATAATAGGATAAAAGAGTGAGATCATCATATTTTACCGTGAGAACGTCTTATTCAAATATGATTGAGTTATATTGAGAGAAACTTAATTGGGTATAGCTGAATTGGAATGAAACATAATGAATGGATTTGCAAAGATGATGGTAAACTTGAACATAACTTGAACAATTTGCTGAACTTAGTTAACCTAAATCAAATTGAATGAGTTTTGATTTTATAAACTTTGTGTGAATCAAAATTTAGAAGAACAAGCCTTAGAATAATGAAGTGTATAGCAAAAGTCAAAATTTTAGAAATTTTATATAACATGAAGCAAAATGGTTTTATAAGACATTTACACTTGTTTGCCGAAAGATCGAGAGACCAAGTTATTTTCTGTTAGCAAGCTAATTAACCAAAAAAAAAAATATTGTCCTAATAATAAACTTTGAGGTGTAGCTAGTTCAAGGTCGCATTTTTGAATTTCGCACCTCTAACTAGTCCCTTTATAATGTCCTTCGAACCTCCTGTGGGGAAAAGATTTTTTTTAATATTAATTAATTCTTTTTTAGGCGTCCCTACAATTGGAAACATAGTCTATTTGATAAATATGTGTGTAGTTTCACTCGACCAACACATAGTAATTTGTGTTTTTAATACATGTTTACATTCATGCCCTTACCTTACACCAATGTATTCCCTTTTACCAAAAAAAAAAACATAAAGTCATATTCCCTCACTACACTCCAGAGGAAGAGGATTAGCTACACCTTTTACGATATTGTCACCTTGCAAAGGAAGTCTGGCTAGACCTAGTAAGCGCTTCGCAAGCAAGGCTTCTTCACTTAGGACCTAGACTCTTGGATACTTGAAAACATAAGCACAAATTCCTCTTGGGATTATGTGTTCGCCACAACCTTGTGGTGGGTTTGGAATTGGCGCAATAATAGGACCTTTGGTTGTGAATCAAAGATCCCTTTCTTACGTCATAACTTTGTTAAACAACAAGCTCTGCAGGTGCTTCTCATCGAAGAAGGTAAAATCAAAGCTCTACATAGACTCAAGCACAAATGGCAAGAAGTTGAAATGAGTTAGACTTTCACTCGTAGCGGATGGTGGAAACCTAACGCAGATAGAGCCGCGAAAGAGAGTCAAGGCATGGCTGGTGCAGGGGGGCTCATTCGAATACAGAATGGAGCGTCTGTTCGAGCTTTTGCTATGAGATGTGGAACCTGCTATGCTAGAGGGCGGAGACTATAGCTGTGCGTAATGGCCTAAAGATGGCTAGGATGGGAGGAGCTACCAGGCTGGTGCTAGAGATGGACTCGGAGATGGCAGTTCGCTACCTCAATCAAGACAAACCTCCCTGGGATCCGAATTTCTACCTTATTGTTCAAAGCAACTGATCAGCATGGCGGGGTGACAAGTCCTTGTCAAGCATGCATATCATGAAGCAAATGAAGCTGCATATGGTCTAGCTAAGATGGGTGTTGATCTACCTAGTGATTATGAGGAATTTACATTCCCTCCTATTAGTTTACATGATGTACTCCTTGGAGACCTTTTACGGTCCTCTAAGAAGCGTATCATTTAGTTTGTGTTTTTTCCCTTTCCTTTTTACCAAAAAAAAAAACATTCCTTTAATATGAGTTTATATTTTATTGGGGATTCTGATTAGAGGGGCTCACATACTCACGTTTGTATAAAAAAATCAAAATTAGTCAAATAGGAATTGAGCTTGAACCCGAGTTTGAAGTTTACAAGCTTGAGCCGAGCTTGAAAGCTTACAAGTTGAGCTAATCACACGTTTAGCCTTTTCCAACTCGAGCCAAACAAGCCTAACTCGCGGCGATTTCAACTCGTTATTATATATAATGCTTACACTATATTGTTTTCTGTTTGTTATATATGTTTCCTTTTTCTCATATGACTTTATATATGATCTTAGTGGAATATTGTTGTTCAAGTCACTTTACGCTACAAAGAATTTATTGAGGCCTTTAAGTATTTTAGTGTTTTTAAAATAATTTTCTTAGTAATGATGATTTATTCTCAATATATCTTGTATTTGATTACACAACCTCCTTTCTTTTTCTTTTTCCCTAGCAATGATCACCTACAATTAATACATTGACAATTTGATCGAGTATGATAAGTATTCTCTGTGTCAAGTAAAATTGTGTTATATAGGAAACCATATATGTGCGATTAAGAAATAGCAGAAGCTTGAGATTGAAGAATGTGCTACTTACTTAGAGATGGTTTATGATATAGCGTAATAGCGGAAACGAACAATGATAAGTGTTTTTATGTAAAAAAAAGTATGATATTTTACCGATTATATTTATAAAACAACTTCTTATTTTTCTCAACCACTAGAAAGTCAAGACATGTTTTGTTATACCTCAAAAATATGACTGAGATTTTATGAGAATTGTTAAGCTTTGATGGATGCTTAGAAGGATAAAAACTTTAACGCGTATACCAATAAGTTACACCTTTCTTTCAGAGAGCCAATTTGCTACAAAAAACATAATTAAGTGTGTTGTTAGGAGAAGTCCCATGATGGAAGTCTCTTATAAAGGAACTTTTCGATGGTATGTACACGTGGGGACATGAAACAGTGGACAATATGTGGGGCCCATTTATATATCCTAAAGAGCAGCCACTATAAAGGACTCTGACTCATAAGGGATCGGAGTGTAGCATCTTTAGCCGACAATCTAAAAGTTCACGATATTAAGATTTCTTCATGCTAAAATACCATGTTGATACTTACCCCAAATAAAAAGGGCTTAATTTTCATTTTACAACCTCACTTTTCCAACCAAATATTGCACCTATCTATGAACTGAAAGGTCAACACATTTAATTCATTATTAGTGACGCTATATGGTCAATGATTAATTATACAAAATCAAGTGACAATTGTTTGTGTATAAAATAATTAATGATTATTCGTATATACTTCTTATGCACTATTACATGTCTTGTATCACATCAATGCTTAGATATATGTACTCTCTTATTTCCTTTTCATTAAAGCTGATAATTTTATATATCAGATTCAAAGTTCTTATTGATCTTGAGTTTGAACCCCAAACAAGTTTTGATTGGACAACATGGGGCTCTATACTTAAAGCAGCAGTCGAAAGTCAAAATCTTTTTTACTACATTATTAATTACGCTAGTTGATAGTTCCTTGCCTCACAAGAAAATTCTTGTTTGTCCTTATTTCCTTATCCATATATGTAGTCATTAATCAATCTACCTAGCCATACCTTTTAACTATCACGAGCCTTATGTTCTAGATCACGGTTAAATTTATACTCATGTCTTGTTTACTTTCTCATTTTATATGAATAGGAAAATTTCAAAATCAGTTGATGGAGGGACAATTCAAACCACTTTTGATATTGAACCTTAATCCATCTTTAATTTAACACAAAATAGTTGTAAACTCAAAAGTACCAAAAATGTATGAGCTCAAGAAACGTGAATAAGTTGATCATCAGACCATCAAAAAGGTTGAAACACAAAACAAAATTTGGAATAAAGCACAAAAAAGCCTAAATTGTTGAAATTTAAAAAGCTTCCATACTTAATTAAGCAGCAGTCAAAATCTTATTTACAACATTATTAATGACACTGGCTGATAGTTCGTTACTGAAAGTTACATGAATAATCTTGTTTGCCCTTATTTTCTTATCCATATTCTTATTCGTAAATCAATATGCCTAACTATACCTTTTTACTATCATGAGCCTTATGTTCTACTTGTATCTTTTATACTAATTCATGTTCTCTAAATAGAAATTTTTTTAAATCAGTTGAATGAGGGACAATCGAACCACTTTAGAACTAACCCTAATCCATCTTTAGCAGAAAACAAAATAGTTATTAACTCAAAAGTACCAAAGAGGTATGAGGTCAAGAAATTTGAAGAAGTTGATAATTAGACCATAAATAATATTGAAAAATAAAAAAAACAATTGGGATAAAGCACAAAAAAGCCTAAAATGTTGAATCTTAAAAAGCTTATATATAAGGTTTAAATTAAATAGTTAACTTTTAAACGATCATGCTTACTAAAAGCAAGCCCTTTGCAAACATAATATACTTAAAAGAACGATAAAAGATAATAATTAATGTATGGGTTTGTTATTTAAATAACATGATCAAATATCTCAAACACACAAATAAAATCTCAAAAACTCATACGAGATCATCATCTTGAAACACAACAACAAACATTACCTCATTAATGGCTCTTGAAGCAATGCTTTGAACTTTACCTCTATCGTATATAAGATGATTAACATAGAGATCGTTTCCAATACACATAATAAAGTAGTTTTTGCACAATTTTATATTTTGTATTCAAAACTATTTCAAAAGTAGAAGACAACATGGAAACCAACAATATAGGAACTCACACAACTAGTAAGCCTAACAATAAGAATTCCTAAAATGATAAATATGGTTAAGTAAAAATTCACCAATATATATAAAAGTCACAAGAAACAAGATAATGTACAATAATTAAAAGAACAACAACGATTCGTATAAGAAAGAAACTTTGAGAACATATCAGAGTAAAAGCCATTATATAATGGAGGGAGGGTAACTACTCCATATAATGGGTAAACTACACGTATCATATAGCACCATAATTATATATATATATATATATA
>CAAKMY010020862.1:0-22070 GCA_901111285.1 Corrigiola litoralis | reverse complement strand
TCTTCAATCTTAGCACTTGGACTACTCAAATACACCTCAAAGTGTAGATTTCACCATACATATTACAAAACCGAACCGAGTGAAATTACTATAAAACTAAGTCCAAAAGTAACCAAAAGTAAAGTAAAATGAGCTAGTTATGCTCTATAAAATAGAGCACATCAAGTAGGGTTTGAGCTTGTATGATAGGTTCTTTTTGGGCTGGTTAAGGTTGAAGGGTTTTGCCTCTTTTCCAGGATTATGATGGGGTTACCTAATTTTCTGGGCATGTTTCGTGCTAAACTGGTTGGTTTAGTGGGGTTGGAGGATTTGATTTGGCTTGTGGGTTGAATCTGTGCTGCACATGGGGCTCTCCCTCCGTTTAGCCAGATGCTGCAGAACTTGAAAGTAGTTCAAACGTTTCCCCTGTTTTTGTAGAGTTATTTGATGTTCCCTTCTTAGCAGTCAGAGGATCTCTGCGACAGTGACAGATCTTTCTTCTTTGATTATGTTTCTCCTTTTTCGGCTTGGTGCAAATGCTGGCCAACTCCTCATTAGGGTTCTCTTGTGATGTAGGAGAAGGGATGAGGAAAAGCTCGAAAACTGGGCAAAAGATATCAAACCCGACCGGGGGAATAACCCACCCGACCGCGTATTTCTCCCTAAGCTGCAGCTCATTGAGAGCTCTCGTCCCCGACCGGGTCTAGGCCCCACCGGACCGGGTCAGCACCATACCCGATCGGGTGGAGCTGTTTTAGCTTGTCCGTGGATTGTTTCGTCTCGACCCCGACCGGGTTCCTCTCCCTCCCGACCGGGTGACGATAAGCTGCAGGTTTTAGTTTTTTTCCTTTTTGTTTATAATTCTTATTCTACTCTAGTTTGCCCTAGTACTTTGTACTATATAAGGGCCTCCATGTGTATTGAGAACTTACTTTTGATTTATAAAAACACTTTGAGTTTATCTCTTCTTTTTGGTGGATTCCAAATACTCAACTGGTGGATTACAGTTAACTATCGCTGGTGGATTCCGACAACCCTTGTGGATTCGTGCTTGTGGATTCACTCAAAACTCAGGTTGAGCTTTCGCTCAATCATATTCGATATTCCGCTGCACCAGAATAACACTTTTATTAGGTCGTCCTCTTATAAGTTAAGAAAATCATATTATTAAATTGTCAAACCCATCTAATTCCTTCCCACTCCCTCCTCCTACACCGCCAACTCCCTCGCGTCTTCTCCCCCCTCCTTGCGCCACCACTCTCCTCCATCTCAATGTCATATCTTTCTCACCCATCGCCAAGAGTTTTTCTCTCTGCTCCCCTTTGCCACTACACATGATAACCCCCCTCCTTCACAAACAACGACAACCCCCCACCCCCACCCTAAATCTGTCACGACAACGCGAGTTTAAGCCCTGGTTAGACATGTGGCACGCATGCAAAGGTGGAGGCAAATTAATTTGGATCCACTTATCAAGCTAATTGGAGTCGGATTTTAAGTTTGTGTAATCCAACCCACATCCAAACCTTTATTACCTCTACTCATTCTTGAAAACTCTCTTTTTCGCTTGCGATGTTTTCTCTAGTATTCTTTCTATTAGAAGATAGAATATTGGAATATATATATTCTACCCACAATAACAAAGACAAGGAAAGATAATGAGAATATAAAATAAGTGTAGTCGGCTAAAGATCTCATCCACGTTATTGTTCAGGAGTCGTAGAGGTTTCCATAAGTTGTAGCTATTAGAAAACACCACATCTGCTAGCCGTAAAAGTCTCTGCGGTTCATGGCTTTCCTACGTTCTAGTAGTTGCTTCTTATTTTTTACCCCGGGAGTCATTTTTCCCAAGATGTAAACCATCTAAAGTATGCCATATATGAACGTCTTTCCAACTTTACAATGCCAAAAATATCACTCGTATTTCTCCCGTGACTCTAAGGCGATGTTCTAAGTCACCATATAACCAAAGAGTCTAAGGTAGTCATGTAAAGTAGGTAGTCCCAACACGCTTTTAATGCGTCAAGTAAATGTTAACGCACAATAATATCTTTGTTGTTGCCTAGCTCAAATGGCCTAACCTCTTCCTTTCTCAGCGACGAAGCTGGGTGCATGTCGCCGCCACCACCACCTACTCAACCACCACTCCCCAAATCTGTGGCAAAAACACACAAACTACTCCTCCACCACCACTGCAACCCCAATCGTCACTATAAAACCCGGAAAAATGAGGAAAATGAAGAATATAACACAAAATCATAAAAGAAGCAAATTACTATAGTCGAAAATGAAATAAGCAACAACATCTCAACAACCAACGAAAATCTCCAAATTTTAATCTTGAAATTGAAACACAAAAAACGAACCCTAACTTCACATTTCCCAGCTTTTATCCACCAATCAACGAACATATACCGACAACAATAAATCAGCCGCTTTTAGGAGAAGAAATCAACCATTTAAAGAATGAGAAACGAAGAAAATGGTGGAAGAAGAGAGGAAATGGAGGATGAGAGAAAGGGAGGCGGGTGAGGAGAGAGAGGGGGGCGGGTGGGGTGAGAGGGTGAGGTGAGAGATAAATGAAAATGAGAATTCTTTTCTTTATATAACAACGTGCAAAATTACTAAAATACCTCTAGGACTACCCAAAAGTGGATAGTCCCGGTACTACCTTAGAATTTACCCTATTTAATAGATATTCTCCACCTTGATTTAAACTTTTAAAGTTGAGAGTACTTATAAAAAATGACAATTAACACACTTAAAACTTTCTGAAAAAGTTACTAACATTATCATAAAATACAGAAAAATACTGAAAGTGCTGCAAATCTATTTTGAAGTGCAAATATACATTTCCTTAATTTTCTACCTGTCGACCATTTCAAATAATAGTCCAATACTATCCATCCTTAAAGGTCCTTATAAAGGTTTTTTTAATTCCAAACCAAGTGACATGCAATTGATTGTGTTCATCGGCTCTTCTTTATCGCATCACTTTGACACTTATATAGTGGTGATAAAGCACAAGGCAACAAGAGATATTGGGAGGTGTGTCAACACGGTCCACTTCCAGCTTTAGGCTTAACTAAGACAGCAATTGGTGACCCTTTTATACACATTAACAATTGCTGGGTTTTTTTTTTTTTAAAGTTACTCTAGCAACGAAAAGCTGTAATTGCGTGTGATATATGGACGAAATTTCTCATTCATATGTTAGAAATAGACTATCATAGAAAGGTTTCTTTTTTCCATTGAGTGCAATAGAAGGAGGGGGGGGGGGGACAATAGCACAAACTCAAGGGTCCATTAGAAACATGGAGAAATTCAATAAAAGTTACTATACATTAAGCGAAAATTGTAGCTGCAAAGAGAAGAAAGTAGACCTATAACTGATTCAAAAACGAAAAAAGAAGCCAAAGACATGCAGCTTTGTAACATTGCAACATTTATCCGTTCAAACATGATCGAAAGTAGTAAATTACTAACCATACTCAGAGAATATCCGCTTTATTACTTCGTCGTCGGCCTTCCCGCAAAGGGTTAGATTGGGTGCTAAAGGTACGAAAGTGGCAAAGCCACCAACGCTCTAATACTTCAAAATCTACTAGATATGCGTTCTAAGATTTTTGATAGACCCATTCATAAAGTAAAAAGATACCATAAAGCAAAATGAACGAGAGATGCAAGAGAAACAATGTATTTTGAATAAAATGATGATGAAAAGAAGTATACAAAAGTCTACCAACCTAACATTCATATTTTCATATTACAGATCCCCTGAAAAATAAGACCTCAATGTGCCTTGGATGTACAATGGGAGTTAATACTAGGGCCATCCAGCTGAAACTGAAGCGTACAATCTAAATTGCACCAGAACCTAACTGATTTCAGAGGTCCAACCCTCCACCTTGCCATTGTGTGCCCCCTTAAGAAAAACACAATCTTGTTCAGCTTTATAGCCCTGTCAACCGTAGCCATTTGCTCAGGATCCAACGGTATAGAAGTCGACGTTGCCACAAACTTGAACAAGACAGTGTTATTTTTGCTAACTTCAAAGGGCCAATTCTTCAGTGTGTCGATATTGATTCCGTCGAAGCTAAGCTTGTAGATGAAATCCGAAAAGCTAGCATGCGCCTTTTCATTATCATTCTCAGCCTTAATCCAAATAGTAAGCTGCGTGCTAAGAACTCCAGCTTGGCTAGTATCAAACATATCAAGGTGAGCATTTGTAACGCTTACAAAGGGTACTTTTGGCTTGATTGCTAGGTAGCCTATGAACACGACTAAGCCAATAAATATGACCAATACGGCTAAGAAAGTGCAGATTATGGCTACACACCATATCAAGGGGTTGGTGTGGGTGTGGCGGGAGCGAGTCTGGTGTTGCGAGCCGATCATAAACCTTGGCATTGGTGAAGAGTGGGAATAGTGGAAATGGTAGGAATGACAACAACATTCGGCATTAAGCCAATGTTGTTTATACTTGTGTTTGTCCTAAGTTTTCGATTCTTTTAGGAAAGTGTGGTTTCATGATTTTGAGATGGTGAGGAAGGGAGGATAACATAGGGTGATCGGGGGCTGCAGTTCTAAGGTTCCTGCTCTTAATTGGCAGGGAAGGTTTTGGTATCTTCCTTTCCTGTAGGTAAAGTTATTGTATTAAGGGACAAGGAAGGATGATATGGTTACTTTAGCTTTTTATATCTTTGATCTTAGGTATCTTTAGTTCTTTACTATGGTATGCCTTCTTGTATGGTAGGTCGTTGGCACAACGACAATATATAAGTACCACATTTGGTTATTCCATTCTCTTACAAGCTATAGTTGTGTACTTGTGATTTTTTAGAAAATTTTATATAAGACAGATTAATATAACATAAATTGATATTTGATAGTGTTGATAAAATATAGTCATTTTAACTTTGAACTTAATTTGTGATAGGTCTAATCTTAAGTTGAAAATAAAACGTCTCTTTTGAAATTTGTGTTGTGTATTAGGAAAGAAAGAAAGGTGAGCAAAGTTATGTTGTAAAGAACTAAAAACCAAAATGTGCACTTATGAAGTCTTCCTTTGATGATCTCAAATATTATTAGAAAAGACTGTTTACTTTAATTATAAAAGTAGACCAAATTTTTTCAAGCTAAATTTTCTTACTCCCTACAAACCCAAATGTAGTTTTGAGAGAGGTCGTCTACTTTATTATAGAAATAGACTAAGTCATGTTGGTTCAATAAAAACATATAAATATACAACTACAAAAAAAGAAAGTCTTGGTTTGGTAAAGACTAAAGTTCCAGATAATTGAGTACTAGCTAGGAGCCTAGGATAATTTAACATTCTGACTACCATATTATGTTGTTTAGTCTTTATGCCTCTAGGCTCTAATGAGGCAGAAACAAAGAAAACGAATGAAGCTAAGGGAAACGAACAAAACTCTGACGAAAAAAATTCTTACTTAGTCTAAAAGGTGATGCACGAAATCTTACCTGATATTGTTAATTTCTAAGTTATAATTAGACTGTCTTAAAATAATTACTTTTTTACATTATTGATAAAAATTGACAATTTTAAATTATTTTGTAAAAATATATTTTACACTTAAAATAGAACAATCTCTTTAAATAATTTGGAAAATATATGCGCTCGGCCAGTCCCTTGTCTCCAAATTATAAATCTTTGAGGAGAATTTGACTCACGATGGCCTAGCCATATTAATATCTACATATAATAGTTACTAAAGAAAATGTTTTCACAACAAAAGAATGTAGGTAAGACAACTTTATAATGTAACTATAGTTTATAAGATTTGAGGTGGAATTTTTTGGAACACACCAAAATTCAATGTTGGCCTAGCAGTTATTATATATTTAAAGGTCGAGAATTGTCCAAATTCAAACCCCCGTATACTCTTTTCATGTGATGTTAGTTATTCTAATATAACCGAAACAAAAAACAATCAAACTGTCAAGCAAGACCCAATCCCACACTTACTCAACCTTCACGTCTTGTCATGAGCTTCTCATCTTTGAAACCAGAAAACCAATTTTACGAGCCCAATTTCAGACCCCATATTATTAAGTCTTGCTTAACCCCAACTGCAAAAGTATGGAAAATCATATGCACTTATTCGATGGTTATTCACATTAACCTTTTAAAATCCATCTAATTTTAGAAGCTCAAAAAGTTATGTGAGAGTGGCAACCAAATTAGGGTTTGGATCCTCTAGAGTTTATTCGACATTGAATTGGTAGATTTCAACATAAATAACAGTATAAATATGGAAATGCATGTTAAAATCACATAAGAAAGGAAGACATAACTAAAAATATTACTAATTATGAGTAAACCCTACATATTAAAGTTGATTTTCAACTCTAAAGGATCTCAAGTCAAGGCACCAAATTGGTAACCATCCGATAGGCCTCTAATATCTTCCTTAAAAACTAGTATTCCCAAAGGAAGTTCTCAATATAACAGGATAGCCTATAAAAAGCTTTTCCATAAGGGCACTGTCTATGATGAACATGTTCTCAATATAACAGGATGGCCTATGAAAAGCTTTTCCATAAGGGCATTGTCTATGATGAGCATGTTCTCAATAGTGACGACGACAACTTAGCATAGCAGTATCGCTCAACCGAGAAGGTTGCAAAAAAATTAGGAACCAAAGCTAGAACAGTGAGTACCGAATCTTACCCATACTCGATCACCCATGAATGAAGTGAGCAGTAAGATTTTACTTTGAAGGCTATTTTTTTATTTTCATAAAATTAAAAGGATTAAAATGACAAAAAGGTTATTTTTTCATTTTTTTTGAGTTTTAGCTTTTTTTTTATAGGACAAACAAACATAAAATCATATGCTTTTACCGAAAATACAAGTGGTACCAATTTCAAATCAAGAACTAGAACCAGATTTGGTTAGGACCAATTCTAAACATTAGGAGACACAACTCAGACCGGTCATCTAGTTCCATACTTGCCGGTTCCATAGTAGGCACATAACCGGGTACTCGAACTTTTCGATTACCCCTAGACATGATAATATGGAGCTAATATCTTCTTCAAAGACAAATTCCGAGAGTGAAGTTGACAGCCATGTAAGGACTGACTAAGCTTGGAAAGAGATCTTGTTTGTCTACTAACCACTCTCCTTGTTGGGTACGACCCTAAGCTCAGCCATGGTTGCAACTGAGAAGTGGAAGACTGATTCCCTTAACGTAACATCCACCGTTTCATCCGAGTTATAAGTTAGTATCTAAAACGGATTCGTCGTTTGCCATGAAGTGCTTATCCATTGAAATGGTAAACCCGATAACAAACCCATTTATGAGTTCTGAAGATAAAGGAACTATGATGAAATGGGTGTCATATTTGATCTTTCTATTATTGGTCTTGTATTACGACCTTGTTGTGGAGCTATTGGTTCCCCTCCACTCTCAATTAACTCCAACTACGGAAAGAACAAACATAAAGATGCAAAGACGGAAATAAAAAACATGAGGCACCTCTGTGGAAAGCCCGAAACTGTAAAAGATGTCACAAAAGAATGGCACACTGCCAAAAGATTCCCACTGAACACTAACGGCAAGACTCCTACACAAAGCCAACACTAAGGAGGATAATCAGGTATGATGTAGAAGACCTGTAGTTTTGGCACCCATACAACAAAACAGCAGTTGATGGGACGATTTTCGGTTTTCTGACCTATTTCTCTAATTTGGGGCAGGGGCTTGTAAAACTAGAAGAACTAAGAAAAATCAGCTTGTAATTGTATCACATCTTCCAAACGATTCTAACTTATGCTAAACAATTTCTGATATGATTCCCCCGGCAAAAGGAGCATTTTACAAGGATTACACAGAGTGAAGGAAACATAAAGTCAAATCGAAAACAACTAATAGCCAGCTTTTCACTGCTTCAACATAATGAGGTATTACAGGCTTACAGCAAAAGAAACAAACAGCACTTAAGGTATACACATCCTCAGTAGGTTTATTTTGCATCTGGTTTGATCTGTTGGATTACAATGCCATACTTCCTGTTACCAAAATTTCAAACCTGGAACCAAATCACAAGTTATAGGATCTAATGATGAGATAGTCCATCAATAGACCATATGCAGACAAGCTTTCTTTTTTCTGATTATACACATCCATGAGATGAAAGAATTCTCATTGAGGCTATTGCCTGCTAATACATAGAACTATGATACCATAGCGAAACAAGAACTAAGAAGGCACTGAAAAACTCCACCCTTCTCTCATCTTAATCCAAACAATCCCCAAAGGAAGCATCAAACACAAAATCAGAAAACGCCTTCCCACCAAAGAGCAATACCAGGAAATATCTCCTTGAGGATGAAAGCTAAAACGCTAGCTTATTCCTTACTTTAAAAGATGAAGGTCGCAGTTATCACTTATCAGTCAAAGGAACTAGCTTGTGCCCTTGTGAGAGGAGCACTGGAAACTGTGCTCCCACAGGGTGGAGTGTGAAATCAACTCTGAGAGTGCAAAATCACTCCAAGTCTTACGAAGATTTTGTCGACAGAACTGCAAAAGCTATTGTTCACCAATCAGCAGAAAGAACTTTCTTAAAAGAGGTAACACATAACCCATAGTAAACCCGTTTCCAGCAAACAGGCAAATATATGTATCTACACACTTCTAGCTTTAATCAGAAGGGAAAAACTCTCCTGCGCAACTTCTATTGGCGCCGGACCTTAAGAAGCATGTGGGTCAAAGGCTCAAAGCTGACAATTTTTTTGCTCATGCCACAACTTTGTTCATGCAAATTTCTTCCTGGATACTATCGACTAAAATTCTGGTCACCTGTGCTTAGATATCCCTTATCTTCTTCCTCAGGACAACCTTCCAGCCTATCTTCAATTATTCGGCCAATGATTCCCTGCACTTCTAGTATCCAGTGATACATGGAAACAAGTTGCCAAAAGCATTACAATCGATACATCTTCGTTTTTGTCCTGTTTTTCTTATTTGGGGCAGGGGCTTGTAAGACTGATAGAGAAGGTAACCGACCTAAGAAAAACATTTATTTGTGTTTGTGTCACATCTTCCTGACAGTTTAACTAGGCTAGGCTATCCTGAGATCTACATAGCTAGAAGTCCCATTCAGAAACTAGAGCATTTTTTTCATGGATGAATACATATATAAATGTAAAAATATAGGGTCAAATCAACACCAACTACCAGCCTGCTTTTCACAGCTTTTAGCCTGATGAAGCATGGAGGCACAAAGAAGAAGAAATAAACAACAGTTTAAGGTATACTGTATACACATGCTCAGTAGGTCTATTATGTTGCAGCTTGTTTGTTCTGTTGGATTCCAAAGCCATACTCCAGTTGCCAGACACAATTTGAAACCTGGAACCAAATCAGAAAGATATAGGATCTAATGATTAGGTAGTCCATCAACAGACCATATGCTGACAAGCTAACCTTTTCTAATTATACACAAATTCATGAAACGAGAGAACTCCACTGCCCCCAGTTGTGTGCATACATATAGCGGCAGTATGATCCAGAGGTAAGTTACTTTATATGACTATAAAAATCTACCTCATGTACAATGGACATCTCTTTGCTACCCACAATGGACATCTCTCTGCTATCCAGTATCCATCCATTTGCAATTGAGAAAGAGATGGCACAAAGTTAGCTCTCACAGGAAAATTAAATCTAAACGTTGCAGTTTCTAACTTCAACAATAGGAAAATATATTAAATAGTGCGCCTCTCAACCAAATCGTATCATCCTGGGTTTTTCTTTAGATAAGAATTTTCTATTAAGTTACAAAAGTGTCGGAGGACGAAGAATTCTCCTTCACATGTAATTACAAAAGGACCCAAGTTACTAGAGACCCTTAATGCGCCTGAAGCCTTAGCCTAAAAAAGAAGCTAAGTAGACTACCCGCCTCCAAACATACTCCATGGAATGACTCTTTTCCGTAAATATTCCAGAATTATGTTTAATCCGAATACAAAAAACGTACCCAACAAAACACACTTCCAAACCGCCTTATCCTCTTTACTCTCACCCAACCCTACATAATCACAATGTAGAAAGCCCATCACACAAGGAGGACAACACTACACCTTACCGAAACTCATCCGTTTGATCCAAATTGCATAGCAAATCACAACAAAGAAACAGATGATTTACAGATTCAAAGCTTTTTTAACAAATAACACACATGTTCCGTTGAATAGCAGCTCAAAGGGGAAGGTGTTGCTCGAATTAAAAAAGTCAGAATGGACCAACAATTGTAAGTATCCGAAGCATCTGCCCAAATTCTAGCATCACCAACCTCCAATAAGTTCTCATTATCCAAAATGTCAACCAAATCAGTTTTCCCACCCATATTTCGTTCATATGAAGGCATCCTGAGGTGAAGATGCCACGAATTCTCCATGTAGAAAGCTGATATTGTTGCATTATGCAGGATAGAAAGTCAATATATACGAGGAAATAATCCAACAAACAACTCATTATTTCTCCACTTGTCTTCCAAAATTTGAGCCTCCACATTTTCTACCTTATGAAATCAAGGGTCTGAAACGCTCAAAAATTAGAGAAATAAACTTTCACGAAAAGCATGAGTACTAGAATGTTTCTGCCAAGGAATCATATCCATTAGTGTGAAAACTATATCTACTAAAAGGATGTATTCTCCAAAAAAACGTCATAACCATTTTCTTGGCAAAGCTAATTTTTTGTCTACCAAACAACCCAAACCCATTCCTTTGGACTTCAGCCTACAAACCACATCACAACAACCAAGGCAATGTGTTCAATTTTGTTCCTCTATCGGTCATCACCCAGTCAGAACATCAAAAATCTTTCATGATCTTCGGGATTTATTTTCCTACTTCTTCTACAACGGCTAAAATCAACGACTCTATTGATTTAACGAGTATTTCAGATTTCAAATTTTTGTTGGATTTTGTTCCTTTAGAGGTTTATGTTAGCCGACCCAAATCATGTTGGGATTAAGGCTTGGTTGTTGTTGTTATTGCTTAATTTTGTTCTCTAATAATTGTGAAATATTATACATACTCTCACACCTCCACCATCTGAGATATTCTTTTGTTTTACGAATGTTTTTTTAACATTCTATCAAATCTTTATTTCCTAAACATGGATTGTAATTATCTTAACTTTGTAAATAAAAAGTCTCAAGAGAGAAAAACATCCAAACTCCAAAATCATACAAGGAAATCTTAAACCACACTTAAATCAATATTAAATGAACAAAGCCAATCTTCAAAGCCACAATTGTATCCCTCAAACACAAAGCTAATAATCTATCAACAAACTCACAAATGCAAAAATCCCAATACATAATCACAACAAAACATGCAGTGAGAGATAGGGAAGGGTGAGAGCCACAGCCCATTACGATTCTAGAAATCTATATAAAAAAAATTGGCGGGAAAATAAATCCGGTGCTAATTATTGGCTTGTTGGTCAGAGTTTTAAAAGCAAGAGCTCTTATTCTTAGATGGTCAGACGTTCAATTCCACTCAACAACATTCGTTTTGCTCATTTCACCCTTTACATCTACTCATATTTTAGTCTTTGCTTAATTAACGATTTACCTCTAACTGTTAACTCTTTCCTGTCCATCCTACTCTTCACTTCTTACTCGCGAGCACCTACACAATACAATACGCTTTGTTTTAAACAAGGGTCATCTACACATCCATACCTAAATTTCATTAATATTTCTAGGTATCTCCTCTTAAGTTCTAACTTACTCCTGCACTTAACAACGTAATTCTATAGCTCTATAGTATTAACATCTCTCCTTAATGGAAAACAAGCCGATATTGGGGTTTGTATTTTGGCCCCCCATATTGTCATTTTTGGCTCCGCCACTATAAATATACCAATGTCCAAGAATTTGGTGGTGGTGGAAATATGTATTGTTATCAAGCCATCAAGGTGGAATTATTCCCACATGAGAAATGATCTAGAACTTGAAGAAGAGGATGGAAGTGACAAGGAAGAGGACGAGGTTGTGCCAAAAGGAAATGTTCGAGGTGGCTCGAACACATATAGAAGGAAAGTGAAATGGTTCACCATAAAAGACATAACCTTGATTAGTAGTTAGTTGATATAGTAAATAAAAATATATAAAAACATACACAAACCATTCAAAACATACTAACTTAAGTAAAAATATGGCTTATTTGAGGGTAAATTGTCCATATGCACCCAAAATGAATATCAATCCATGCCATCGCCAAGGCTATTGGTATAGTGGCATGACAAATCTCAATATTCAAATTAGACCACACAAAATTCACAAATTCAACCACCTCATAAAAAAGATTCTACAGTGATTTATGCACATAATCTATTGAAGATTGAACCCAACTTTCATTACATGTAAGGTACAAAAGAAAGCAAAGGAAATATGTGATTTTAAGCAAGAATAGATGGAAGCTCTACAAAAAAAGAAGGTTGAATTGAATAATTATTGTATTAGTGGAATTGTTATAGTAGATGTTCAATCACCATTGTAAAATATAAGTGAAGTTGTACTATGTGATGAGCTCCTAAGCCACATAGCTTCCCTTATTGTCTCATATTGCATGAGAACTCATGTAATGTTACACAATCATGAACCATGTAGCCTCGTTTATTGCCTTAGAATTGTGTCATAATTTACACAAACAATGCAGTCTCGTTTCTTGCCTCATAATTCATGTGATCCATGTACGTAACTTGATCTTATATGCAAGTTATCTTAACCAACATTGAAAGTTATCTTCCCTCGTTCATTCACTTCTAAAATATTTAACATATTATTGTCACATCAATCACTCCACGATTGTTTGGCAGTTGAACTTAGATTAGAAAACGAAGATAATTGTTTAGTAATTTTTCAAAAGTAAAAATAGGGCTGGAAATGACATGGAATGAAGATTAATTAATAGAGATCGAACACATAGATTCCGAGGCAAGGAATGAAAGTATGATTTTGTAACTTACCACATATTGAGACAATGAAAGAGGTTACGCGGATAAGTAACTTATCATTTATCACATAAATTTTGAGGCAATAAAAGAAGCTACATCGCTTGGCAACTCATCCTATATTACAACTTCTTTATACCACTTTGTCGCCATGTTCCTCCTCATCCTCTTCTTCTACGAATTCAAAAATGTTCCTCATACTTGAACTCCCACATTGGTGACTATATATATTTACGCTGCCACATCCTCCTTTACGATAACCATCAACGATAACCACCTATTGAGGTATACATTCACCACACACGGTAAGATCGTCGAAATGCTCGAGCATTGATATCTTAGTTGTAATGATGTATTTGGATTTTGCATTTGTAAAAATTGAGTTTGATGATATTCAATTTGGCCGGGTAAATCGAATTATTTTGTTTTTGTTAGTTTGCATATTGATTTTGACGAGATGACTTCAGGAACCTTGTAATTTTTCCTTGGTTAAAATTATTATTCCTAAAGTTAGGATAGTAGGATTCATGTTTTAAAATAAAGTTGACACTCAAAAGTTTGGAAATATAAATAAGTGGTAAAGGAGAAAAAAGATTCAGATAATACATGGTACGATAGCATGTAAAATATCACACTTTATTAACAGAAGAAAGTCGAGTCGTTCAAGCAAAAAGCTCAAATAGTCATTCAACTATAGTAGTAGTTAATATAGCCGGTATAAAAAAAATCCCACACGATAAGATTATTTATGTGACTCATAGGCACACTACACAAAACTCACAACAACATTTGAAGTCTTTGTAAGGCAAAAGAGATGCCCCCAACCCTAATTCCCGTGACTTTAGTTAAATTCCTACGGAGAGCCTTCCCCAAGAGAAAATGGATATAGTTGTACATAAATGCAAATGGAAGGGTAGCAAAGAGATAATTATTGTGGGCAAATAGCTATCCTCAACTTCTCCGTCTATATGGAGCCTTGAAGGGATAACAATAGCCTCCTCTCATCTTAATTCGAAGAATCCCCCAACAAAGGTAAAAGCGAGCAGTAGAGCAACAAATTTCTTTCCACCAATACAACGGATGATCTCCTAAAGAAATCTCAAAAATATTAGCTTATTCCTTAAATTAGAAGATGAAGGTGATAGCTACTAGTCAAAAAAAAAAACACTAGAACTAGCTTGTGTTCTGTCAATTATCCTCCTCAAATAAGCGTTTCCTTATCAAATATCAACAAGACAGGTCTTAGGATGCAATAAACTCCCACCGTTAAATTCATCCATGGCTTATGGGAAGTGTTTTATACATCCAATACATAATCATTATACTCTTCCTTGTCAGAGAAGCCCAAGAAACCATGCTCGTAGAGCATGAAGTGTCAAAATCAAAATCATATATGAGAGTGCAAAATCACTTCCCACGTCTTACCGACATTTTGCCAACAAAACTGCAAAAGCTATAGTTCGCCAGAAAGAACCTTGTAAGAAGACGTACCAGAAAAGGCTAGTAATGAACCCCTTCTCAAGAAACTGGCAAATGAATCTACACACTTAAGCATCTGGGTCAAAGCTACAAATTCACCCATGCCACAGCTTTGTTCATGCACTTTTTTCCCCAATACTATGTTCGTTGTAGCGTAAGTTGATAGTTGACCCACCTAAATTCTGGCCGCTAGTGCTTACTGATTCCCTTTCTTCTTCCTCAGGAAGATCTTCCATCCAATCGTCCACTATTCCATCAATGATTTCCTTCATTTCTAAAATCCAGTGTTAAATCCAAAAAGGCTACCAAAACAATTAGAGCCTCTACCAAAACTAATAAACTATAACAAAAAAAATCCCGATACTAGTACTATGGCAACAGCATCAAAAAATTTTGGCAAGCTAAAAGGTTTAAATAGTCACCATTTCCCTAGCAATAGACTCCCATTAACGGCAATAAGGGTAAAGTTCATTCAAACTATTGCCAATATATTATTAAATAAATTCAACCCACTGGCATGCAAAAGATCCCCAGCTCAATACCTCAACCGTAACAAACATGACCTCCATCGCTGTCCTTTTTCTCTTCCTCAAAAAGCTCTTAAGGCAAACCAAACCTGAGCAACACATAAACCTATAGCCCATGATGGCAATTATTCCGGTTCAAGATCAGAACCACAGGTTGAGGTGACTGCTGTAAATGAGAAATGCAGGACTCCATTGCTGGGACATTCAAGAACGACAGAGGGAAACAGAGACAGGAGGATCACTATTTCTTTGCAAACTCTGCCATAAGTCCCTCTAGAAAATGAAGACATAGACAGAATTGACAAGTCCCATTGTCTCCCCTCTTATTCAGCTGTTTCAATATTTTCCTAATCCCTTGCCCTTGATTTTACAAAAAACAGTTATTGCTCTCTGTATCCATAAGAGCTACAGGTAAAATAGATAAATTGAAAAAAACACTAACTGTAGTCTCATTCCCATTATCGACAATCAAACACGGAAAAGCCATATTGGAAGTATAACCTCATTTCTAGCTAGTAGAAAAGCAGTTTCTAAGGGCTCTGCAGAATATACAGACATACACAGTAACGAAACATAAACATAAATCATACTGGAGTTTCCATGAGCACTGAACCTATCCCAAGCAGCAAGTAAGCTAGTCAAAAGAACAAATGCTACCTCCTACTCCCTCTAGTCCTAACTATTCTTCATAGTGCTTTTTGCACAAAAAATTAAGAAAACCAAGTGGGTTGGAAAAAGTAATAGAATAACAGCAAGTGGGGTGGAGAGAGTGGTAAAAGCATTAAACAACAATAGAATATTGAAAAGTGAATATGAGCGGTAGGGTCCCTAGTGGCATTTTGTGTGAATAAGCTTTTTCAATTAGGACAACTTAGTCATTTTACAAACCAAAAGTTACAAATGAGGTATAAAGTTTAATGTGAACCTTCCCTTAATAGAAAGTATGAAGAATAGTTAGGACTAAAGGGAGTAACATATATGCTACCATAGGCAGGGGATGGAAAAGTTAATGTAAAGACAGCCTGCAGCCGTGTGCCTAATTAGTGAAGACTACCACAGAACAGAGGTCTGCATATTGAGACAGATAACCATTCACATCAAATAAAAAAAAAAACTATGCAAATTTCATAGAGAGAAGAAGGAATCCCTCGCCTAAGAATGGCCATTCATGCACTAATCTTCTTGGCTAAAAAAGATTGCTAACCATTGACAAGAAAGCAATACAAGTTGGAGTAGAAATTAACACATGGCTCGTTAGTTGTGAATCACCTCCTATAGGATAGGTAGGTATCAGCAAAGACATCCGTCTTAAGTTTTAAAACTTTTTGCTTTAAAATTGGTAGCCGCTTCTTTAGCTATAGGTACCCTAGTTTCAGATCATACGTGCAGGGTGGTTGTTATTGTTGTCGCTTTAAGTAGTGTCTGTAGCGAGACATCCGACTACATAGCCCAAGATTGTCCGTACTCCACAGGCAATACATGGAGGGTTCACATCCCCACAATAAGCTATACTGAAGGCTCTTCATATCTCATCCATGCTGTTTTAGTAAACAAATATATAGAGAGAAATAAAATGATTCTTTAATGTTGATGAGTAGGGAGGAACCTTTCAGTGATCTTTTCTGCTGAGTAAAGAAGCCCTATCCGCCTATTCCAGACAGAGTGTCTTGGAATAGGGAACAAAAAGAGATCTCCCCTTCCAAAGAAGCTACACTATCAAGATAAGGCAAGGGAGATAACATGAACTGTAACCATGACACAAGGAACTAAAAAAGACAAGGGCCAAAAGATCACCCTACAAGAGCTGCAATGGGAGCGGAACAAAGAAATGGAGCAGAAAAAGGAACTTAAAAAGACAAGGGCCAAAAGATCACCCTAAAAGAAGCTACACTGTCATGATAAGACAATGGAGCCTTAGCCATAATGACAATTAATTCTGTCATCTGACACAGTGGGAGCGGAACAATGCTTCCAAAATGCAGCATCTTTAGAGGATTCCAACAATGCATCTTAGCTCCTCAACCATAAGATTGATTCCAGACATGAAATCTTAACATCCAGTCATCACAGGACAGCTTCAACATCGGCTAAAATAAAAATTACCATCATCCTTCACTAGTATTTAGTGGCAACCAGTTAATAGAAGGCTAATCTGTTGTCAGACCGAAATTTCCAGGGCAAACAACCATACTTTAATCATGAATTTTTTAGATAATATGTATGCGGGTCGTACATAGTAACTAAAAACATACATGAAAAAGTGACCAAGAATATACCTGTAAGTTAGTTGAAGATTGCCCCACGTTTCCCTCTCTGTCTTGTCGATCAAGGGTGCTGAGAGGAGGATGAGTAGACTTCGCAACTATTCAACAGATACCCTATGATCTTCATATAATCTCCATACTTTGTAACCAGCATAGAGACCAAAAAGAGGGCATGCAACAACGCACAATGTTGAACACCATCCATCTTTAGGGAAACAATGGGATTTTCATGACTGTATACTCAAATGAACAACATAACCGAGAAATGGTAGATAAAAGACACAGAAATGGCATCAGTGTTTATGAATGGAAAGCCGAGCGGAAGTAGGATGAGGTGCTAACTAATTGAGCATATGAGAAGCAGGTGTGTCTAAGTAGGGTGCAAAAAGAAAGCACCTTACATTCAAAGCTTTGCCGTTTGCAAGAGTGTAACTGCATTGCATACGAACAAGCTATCTACATGCTACTCAAAAGAAGAAGATATATAGCATGAGGAGACAGAAAGAGCCAAAGAACGAGGCATCACAAAGTGTATGAAGCTTTCCACCTCCTCTCAATGCCGTCATATACATCTTTGGCTCTCCGACCCTCTTTAAAGAGAGTGGTTCGCAATTTTCCCATCGTTGATTCTTGAATAATAATCCTCTGATCCAGCATGTCATAGGCAAACTTCCTCAACTCTGAGAAACGGCCTAACTTGCATAGCCCTAACAGCAGCATGTTTGCACTCTCATCAACAGGCATGACTCTATCTTCGAGCACATAGTTCCAAGTTTCAATTCCTGTCTCTGGATCATCATGGTCAAACAACAACTCAATAGCAGCAGCACAGTTAGCATGCGTAGGAGGCCATTCATTCTTTATCATCTCTTTAATAAAACTGGCTACTTCACGAACTTTCTTGTTGGTTATCAGACATTTGAAGATCGTGTTATAGGTTAGCGAGTCAGGGAAGACTCCATAAAATGGCATCTCATCGAGGTAGCGGAGAGCACTGTCTATGTCACCGTTGTTGCAAAGCAAGCCAATCATTGCGTTGAATGTGATCAAATTGGGAATTATGCCGCTCCCCACCATTGTATCCCACAAGGGAATAGCATGAGCATAATCATTCTGCTTAACAACAATATCAAGTGCATCGGAAAAGAATTTCAAACCTGGTAAACAGCCTTTCCCCTTCATAACATGGAGAAACTTGACAGCCTCTTCAATCTGCGATCCACGGACAAGAGTCATCAAGAAAGCATTGTACGCCGGCATATTCTTCGCATCCCATCCAACGCGAACCACCATCTCCCCGAACGTGGTCTTAGCCTTGGCAACATTTCCCTGCTTCAGCCAGCCCTCGAGCAATATCGCATAAGTGTCCCCGTCAGGCGGAATCTTCACCTTGATTTTGTCAAAGAAATTCCACGCCTTTTTCGCTTGATTCTTCTCCCTACATATAGCACTCAACAGCGAGTTCACCGCGACCACATCAGGCTCAACCCCGTACTTTTCCATCACGTCGAACGTCATCAAAGCATCATCAAAATTACCCACCATACAATAACTCCCAAACATAGACACAAACGTAGCAAGCGACAGCAACCCCTCCTGCTTCATCGTTCGAACAGCGCCCCACATTTCATCAAACATCTTGTTCTTCCCAAGCAGATCAACCATCAAACTCCAGGCATAAACCGAGGGCTTGAGGACGAACCCCGCCCAACGAAAGAAGCTCACAGCCCCATCAGGGCTGTTATATGATAGCTTCATCACCTCCTCCACTAGCTCCGCCGTCGGCGTAATGCCACTACTATTAAGGGCAGTATCCATATCTGCTATTGGTGTTCTAGCAACAATATCACATAAAATCCTAATCCTAGGTGTCACATATGGAACATCTAGGTAAGTTGGGAACCTTTTCCCTGGAATATCACCATGTATACTTTGTGGGTATTGTGTTTTTGACATAATTGGCACAAATCTTTCTGCCATGGTAATAAAGATTGAAGCTTTGGTTCAAATTTATTACAAAGATTAAAACTTTATAAAAGTTGGCAGTAAAATAAGTGAAAAGGTTGAAACTTTAACTCAAATTTGTCACAAACATTAAAAGTTTAAGAAAGTGGGCAGTAAAATATCTGTAACATTTCCACCATGGTAAAAAGATTGAAACTTTGATACAAATATGTTACAAAGATTAAAACTTTACGAAAGTGGGCAAGGTAATAATAAAGACATCACAATAACATATATAAAATGGTACAAAGTATTAAATAGAAATAAAATTACAATTTGGCAAAATATAGAAGGAAAAAAGAGGAAAAGAGAAGATGGGTAACCTTTAAAAAGATGATTTATGGGGAAATAATATTGCTTATTTGCTTTGTGTGTAACTCAAGTGTTGAACTGTTGCCTGGATGCTGTGTACTTGTGTTGGTGTGCCACACTCGAGTCTTTCGAGTCCCTTCAGAAAAACTAC
The DNA here is from genome assembly GCA_901111285.1 of Corrigiola litoralis. Classification (NCBI taxonomy): domain Eukaryota; kingdom Viridiplantae; phylum Streptophyta; class Magnoliopsida; order Caryophyllales; family Caryophyllaceae; genus Corrigiola; species Corrigiola litoralis. The sequence goes on along the minus strand of CAAKMY010020862.1, from coordinate 2,356 downwards.
TGTTTTGCTGGCAAAACTTGGATAAATTACTTGCGTACGCCCGTCGCTAAGCGGGTCAGTTTCGTGATTTTGCTGATGAAAAGCGCTCGTCAACTAGATGAAAAAGTGAAATAATATAGAGAAATATGTGAGTCTCCACTGTTTATGATGGTCACTAATGATTCTAGATGTTATTATGGCTCTAGAACTTGTATGAGACGACTAGAGCTGGCAATCAAGTGGATCGGTTGTGGACAAGAGCGGGTCGACTCGAGGTAGGGTCATGATCTTTTTTGGGTTGAGTCGAGTTGGGTTCAAGACATATCCGTGTCAGTCATTTCTACAAGCACTTTTGATAGTTTTTAGTTAATTTTTAGTTGGGTCAAGCTCTACTATTTTATCAAATTAATATAGTTTTATCTAACATTATATATCAAATTCGATGAAATAATATCAAATTACAATATAAGAAAAAAATTATAATCTTTTCTATGAGAATTATTTGTGATTCAATCAATTTGGAATTTGTCATCTTTATTGGGTCAGGTTAGTATCATGTTTCGTGTTGAACCGGATCTGGGTCAACTCATGTTGGATTGGGCCGGATCGAGCTTTACACTTTCTGAAATCAAAGCTCCAGTTAAATTTCGTCTTTTTACTTCGTATAATATTCTAACGTTGGTACCAACGACTTTGCCAATGTCGTATTACTGACTTTGATTAATCAGAATTTTTCTCTGAAGAGGAAAATTCATTTTTCCAAACAAAATTAAAACTGAATCTATTGAAATTTAACAAGAACCATTTAGTTCAGAATAAATTGTTTGAATTTGAATTGAGATATTTCTAAGGTTATTCTGAATATGATTTCTAAATATTTTGATCAATCACATAATGCCAACTCAAAAGTAAGAAATATATTTAACAATGTTCTACTCGGTAATATACACACAAGGTTTAAATGTCCTCTTAAGTGGCAATGCATTTTGACGTCAACGATTAGACTTATCCAATGGGACAGGTTTGGAACGGGGCGAATCCAATCAAAATTGGTCGCGACAAGACAAGTCTCTAAGTAAACGGGGTGGGTCGCCCGTTGTTGCATGTTACATCTTATTTTATGCTCATTTCTTCTTTTTTTCTTGATTTTAATCAATCATGATCCTTACGACTACGAATAAGCTCCATAGTAACGGCTTGGCACCTTCCTTTGCTTCGTGCTCGCACGGGCCGCATGCGGGGAGACCCGCACGTACGACAGATCTTGGACCCTCTCCGGATCCATATCATTTTTTAGGGTTTAAATGCTAAAAATTTGGACCTTATGAATCCGGCCAGAATGTGGATCTCGTGTATATATACAAATCTGTATCCAAATCTCATATCCCATACCCATACCCTATACCCGACTCTACATATATTTTAAAAAAATGTACGATGATGATGGATGACAAAGAGTGTACCACAAAAAATGTATTTTGGACTTATGATTATAGTATTAGGCTTTGAATTGTTGAAACTTTATTTAAAATTATTTAGACTAGACATTTGACAATATTTTGACCTTATGCTTTGTAGTATTCTGATTTCGAAGGTTGAAACTTTAATTATTTAAGTTATTTGGATTTGACGAAAATGTATGATGAATTCGTGATTTCGATATTTATTGAAAGATCCACATCTGTGTGATTTTGCGATCAAATATTATGGGGTTTGCAGTATATTAGGGAGAATCTTTACAAAAGAAAAAAAAAAGGATCGCTAGACCTGCAGATACCCCAAATCCGTAAGGTATTGATATGGATTTGCTCATTTTATGTCGGTAGAATTTGAAGCGGATATGAATCGTAACTTTGAAAATGGATCTAAATATAGATCGCACAAGACCCTGTCCAGGTTCTACCCATTATCGTCCCTGACTGAGTTAACTACTCAATTGGGTATTGAACTATGGGGTTTGTAACAGAAAAGGTATTAACATTACAAAAGTAACAAAAAAGGTACTCTGTTACGGAAAACCAAACGGAAAGTATCACTCACGTACACTTTTTGGCTCCCAACTATAAACAAAGGCAGAAGACTATCATACCCTTAAAAAAACGAAAATAAATGGCTGAGATGAAACTTGTATGGGTACCCTTTATCAAACTCAATATCATATTCTTTCCTTCCTCCATCTCCCTCTTCTGAGTCTTCTCTCTTCTTCTTACACATCCACAACAGGCTGCCGCCTACCACCATGACCTCACCAACCCATCGCTCATTCTCCCTTCAGTGCCACCCATGTCGACCGCTACCCCCGCCTGCCAACCCCACCCTCCCCCCTCCCCCCTCTGAGTGGCTGCAACAGAGGACGAAAATCGCCTGTAACCTCAAC
>CAAKMY010020860.1:0-14234 GCA_901111285.1 Corrigiola litoralis | reverse complement strand
ACATTCAACAACTATGATAAATCTAGCTCTCTATTTAATTACTAACCACATCTGTACATCAACAATTATATAGTTACTACTATAAAATTATAGGTTTGAATAATTAGGGCTCAAACTTCTAATCCTAGCAATACATTAATAACTAAACCACTAGGTGATCAATCTAGCATACAAAGATTGTCAATCATATAATAAACACAAGAGAATTTATAATACTCAATAATAAAGAAGCAAGGAATTAGGATCTCACAATTTACATAACCAAATCAATGTCTGAACCAAAGTAAAGAGGAGATCAGTTCTCCATAGACATAAAAGTCTTCAAAGTCTCCAATGTAGGCTACTAGATAATAATAGAATATACTAGATCTAGAAAGTCTCTAAAATAGCCTAAACCATGTCTCCAAACGAAATTAGAAAACTATAGTCATTTGGTCAAATCCGAGTAAAATAAGAAAAATAGCCCGTAACAAGATTCGTGAGTCGCAATGGTCAACGCGAGTTGTAGGGGAAGAATATGGTTTTTTTGCTACAGTGATTTCGCGGATGTATTCGCGAGTCGCAGCGACTAAAAACTACAATGCGCGAAGAACTTCACTTCTAGTTTAAGATATATGCCTGATTGAAGTTGACCCTATGTTTCGCCTCCAGCTTTTCAGCATCAAATCTTCTTCTTTTGGCTTCACATCATCATAGAACACTCGAATTCCCATCAATAAGCACAAACATGAATAGTAAGAGATTCATAACATTATGACATCCAAAAGGCTCCAAGGCATACGGAATAACATATATTACGCACTACATATATGTGCGTATCAAACTCCTTCATGCGTAAACTCTTACTCGTTCTCGAGTAATAATCATAACTCTTAAACTAAGCTCATGGGTCTACCAAAAAAAGCAAAGGGAGAATGCATCATAAGTCCTAACTTCTCTACTTTCAACAACGAGATCAACATAAACACTTCCTAGTTAAACTTATCACCGATTATTCTCAAAGTGATGAAGTCCAACCATCTTATCACTCCAACGCAAACATGGGTAATATCTTACAACATCACTGAATACAAAAACAACTAGCCACCAAGCACTCACAACAGTTAGAAAAACTAAACATGAACTTAATTTCTCCCAATCTTAGCTCACATACCGAGCTCCCTCAAACAAAGCCTTGGTCCGGAATAACACCATCAGACCAAACACTTACCTTGTTTGAGTGAGCTAACTACCATAAATGGCGAATTTGGTTAGTTTAACACATGAACTTTGTAAATAATCACGAAGTATAGAAGAGTTGACTTTTTAGAAGTCAATGTTTTATTTCTACTTTATCTTTTATCCTAGTTGACCTAGTTAGTCATAAATAGGGGTAAAAGGGTAAATTGAGAGTAGAGTTGTGAAACTGATGCATGAAAGGGATTTAATTAACCTTATACTATACGGTCAGGAAATATCGGGATATCCAAAAAGTGTCGGCCAACTGCAGAATTTGGTCTTAAATTAGTGATTGAGTATGGGAACATAGTTACTAAGGTGTGACTGGTCCGCCTTGATTTCATTGTGTAGGTTTAAAGGACGGGGAAGGCTCTTTACCTTTGGGATTTGACAAGAAAGGGGATGAGTTCTAGTCTCCTTATTCCCGTACCACCGGGTCGGTAAGTAAGGGCTTGTATGGTGAATGGCCATACCATATTAAGCATTTAGGCATCCGCTCCCAATGTTAGTAGTCAATGTATGATTCGACTACGATTTAGTTTGAGGCGTAGGTGATTGAAGGTTAAATCGAATACCCTTAATGTGAGATGACTTAAGGTCATGATTAGGTCAAATGGTAAATTGGCTTTTAGTCTACATTTGTATGACTAAAGATTGCTTGATGACGACATCACATCAAGATGAGTTTAGGTGGATTAAGGGATAATCCATGGTGAGCTATGTCCCGTGGACATATGGCTATATGCGTGAGTGCAAGGGTAGGTCTTACGCGATTGAAAGGTTTATTATTAATTTAATTAATAAAGCAATTGTAGGACTTGGTTAACGGTATCTCGGGGTAACAGTGTATATACATTGAGTGCTACGTGAATGCATACAACTTGTATCTGATAAAATATATATTAATGGGAGTGATGTTCTTACTAAGTTTTATAACACTCATTTTTGTATTATTGTTTTTCTTATCTTATCCCTAACCCCGTAGGAGACATGGCGGGTCCAAGTACTCATGAGGGTTGATACTGCAGTGTTTGCATATGACTGAGAGTTATCTTTTAGGTACATGGCTTGCGATTGGATTAGTTAGGGGGATGATGTAGTATATTTTGATGCATATAGGATCGAGCCCTTTTGTTGTATATATTAACTCGAATCCACTAGTAGTTGACGGATGGCGGTTGGTTTTTGTGTATTACCCTTGGCCTATCCATGGTTACTTTTTATGTATTATATTGTTATTATATAACCTATCGAGTCGGGTTGTGACTTTTGATGACATAGACCTATGTTTGGACTTTAGTGAGGACTCTTTTATGTATAACATATGTTTGCCTATAATCCGCTGTTGCATTTAAATTCTTAATTGAATTTATTATAGGCTTCAAAAAGAAAAAGAAATTTGAATTTATGACTAAATAAGCTTGGCTTCTATTAGGTTAACCTAAATAAGTGGATTTTAGTTTATCTTGATAGTCGCGGCGGTAATACTACTGGATCGTGGCCGGGTTTATATTTAATTATTATAAACAAAACCTAATTTGGTAGTTAATAAAGGGGCCTAATCCATGGTGTTACATTCTCGATCCATTTCTTTAGTCCCAGGATGATTTGCTTGTTGGTGGACTCTACTTGTCCGTTCGTCTGGGGTCTAAAAACAACAGTGTATGGAGCGTCCTCCTCTTTCTCGTGAGCAACTGATGATTCCTGTAGCATTAAATTTCCCACCATTATCAAATATGATGGCTTTTGGCAGACCGAAGCGAATGATGATGTTCGTCCAGATAAATCTCATGATATCGGGCCACACTTATCTTCTCCACTACCTCGACTTCAACCCACTTGGTGAAATAATCCACTGGTACAATGATGAATTTTCTTCCACCGGTGGCAAGGGTAAAGGGACCAACAATATCCATTTCCCATAGAGAAAAGGGCCAAGGCTTGTTATGGGTATGAGCTCCTGGGCAGGCAACCTTGGTATGGTTGAGAATTCTTTACACTTCTTGCATTTCACCAAATAGCTCATGGCATCGGCCTTAAGCGTCGGCCATAAATGGCCAATACGAAGAGTCTTCTCGGTCAGTGCTCTTCCACCGGTGTGGGTGCCACAGACTCCGTCTTGGACTTCCTTTAGGATTCTAGCCCCATGCTCGGGTGTGAAACATTTGAGTAAAGGCTTCCTAATGAAACCATTCAAGTAGAGTTCGTCATCATAGACATCATATCTCTTAGGCGCAATCTCTATCCTCTCGGCCCGCTTTGGGTCGAGAGGCCTGATGTCGTGCTTTAGAAAACTAATTATCTCTGGTACCATAGTACAGTTGTGAGTAGCTCAACTACCGTCATAGGCTCGATGGATTTTTTCTCTTTGACTTCCCAGAAGACTGAAGTCAGGGTGTCAAAGATTGCCGAACTAGGCAACTTGGATAGTACATCTGCCTGGTGGTTTTCTAACCTCGGTACAAGCACTATCTCAACTGATAGGAGTTTGGTTGTTTCCTTCTCGACGAGCTTAAGGTAGGATCTCATCTCAGTATCTCATGCCTCGTATTCTCCCTTTACTTGATAGACGACGAGGAGTGAGTCCCTGAGGACTTTGATCTTGTTAGCCCCAGCACCCTTACATATTTGGAGGCAAACTAACAATGCTTCATACTCGCGTTGTTTGATTTTAGGAACTTGAATCTTATGGGATATTCAAATCTCTCACCCTCAGGGGAAACACAAATAAGTCCTGCGCCACTGATGTGGGCAGTGGATGACCCATCAACGTATAAATGCCAAACGTCAGTCATGTTCTTTTCCTCCAAAGGATAAGCAAACTCAGCCAGAAAATCAGCTAAGGCATGACTTGATTGTTCGCCAAGGAGCATACTGTAGTCCTAGTGCATTTAAAGCGATGGACCATTCCATCATCCTTCCCGAACACCGAGGGCGGTTGAATATTTTCCTTAATGACTGATTTGTCAAGATTATGCCTTTGTGAGCTACGAAATAAGGCTTCAGGCACTCGAAAACTACGTATAGAGTCAAAGCTCAGGCTCTCTTAGCACATGATTGATGTAATAGACAAGGTGTTGCTCGCCTGTTCTCTCGGCTACCAGAATGCTTACTGCCCCAAATGATACCTAGAGATACAAGAATAGTTTTTCTCCCTCCACGGGGCTTACCATCCGAGGAAGACTGTTAAGGTATCGCTTTAGTTGCTGGAAGGCTTCCTCGCCTTCCTCATTCCACTCAAACTCAGTTTTTTTCTTGATGGCATTGAAGAATGGCCAACACTTTTCTTCTTACCTTGACATGAAACGACTGAGGGCTGCAATACATCCAGTCAGCTTCTGGTCCTCCTTTACATTCCTTGGATATTGCATTCGATGTATTGCCTCAATATTTTCATGGTTAGCCTCAATTCCTCATCGATTGACCATGAAGCCAAGAAACTTACCTAAGTTAACACCAAATGAGCACTTGTTCGGATTAAGCTTCATGTTGAATCTCCTGAGAGTTTCAAATTTTTCGGTTAAGTCGGTCATGTGGTCAACTTCGATTTGGCTCTTGACGATCATGTCATCAATGTAAATCTCCATGGTGTCCAGCGAACAGAGTATTTACCAACCATTGATAGGTTGCGGAGGCATTCTTTAGGTCGAAAGTCATTACTCGATAGAAATAGAGGTCACGTTTGGTGATGAAGGAAGTCTTTTCCTAATCAGCCGGGTGCCAGACGACTTGATGGAACCCTGCATAGGCGTCCATCTTGCTCAATAGGGCATGCCCGGCTCTGGAATTCACTAGCCCGGTTGTGGAATCCACTAGCCGGTCAATCTTGGCCAGTGAAAGCAATTTTCTAGGCACGCCTTCTTAAGATTTATGTAGTCAACACACATTCTCCACGTACAATTGGACTTCGGGACCATCACAACATTGCTCACCCACTCGGGATACTGGCTCTCACGTATGAACTTGGCCTCCAGCAACTTGTTCACTTCCTCCTGAACAGCTTGGCTGTGTTCTTCTCCCAAGTGTCTCTTTTTCTGTTGAATAGGTTTTTGGCTTGGATCAATATTCAGCTTATGCTCAATGACCAAGGGGTACCTATGCCTGGCATCTCATCCACCGTTAAAGCGAACGTGTCTTGATACTCTCGAAGTAGGTGAATTATAGACTCTCGGACCTCGAGAGAGATGTCCTTCCCAAGCTTCACTTTTCTCTCTGGCCGCCCGGCCTCAAGGATAATGTCTTCCATCTCACTTGAGTTGTAGGCAAGTTGTTCATCAGGGGCTCGGACTCTTCTCGGGTCTAATGCCATGAGACAGTTAAATGGTTCAATTGGATAAGCTTCGGCGTGTCGAGCCCTCTTCCTACTTTGATTGTCTAAAATCGATAAACAACGAGCAAGTTCAGTTGTCCACTTGCATTTGGCCTTGTTATTCTGAACCTCGTTCAATGAAGCAAATTCTTCTTTAACCTCTTTTAGGGCAGCTTTCGGAGTTTTTTCCCCTGGTTTGCAAGTCGAGGCATAGCAGCTACTTGCAACTCGTTGGTTACCATATGTTCGTCCTATGGCACCATCGTCACACTCGTACTTTATCATCTGCATCCTAGGGACAATGATCATCCAGGAAATAGGGGACCTCCAAATCCAACCACGGGAGCATTATAGGGGACCATCCTCTCGGGGTTGTCAATGCCTAACCTCTCTACGAAATATAGAGAAATGATGTCTTTCATACTCCCCATATCCACCTGCACTCGTCTAACCCACTTCTTCTCGATCTTAAGATCAATGACAATGGGGTTTACAATGGGATTTCCTTTCGCTTATTCTTTGCAGTCTTCTTTCGTGATGATAATACTAGGAAAGGGATGAGACTGAGCATGCATCACTCCTTGTGGAGTCTTCGAACTGGTGGGGTTGTGTTGCGGGTCTAAGCCACCATCTCATTAATACCTTCTCGTTGTCGGTGTTATAAAAATTTTCAATTTTCTTCCGAGGTTGTCCCTGTTCAGGTTCCTTCAGATATTTGTCTAGCTTCCTGTCGGCTGCCAACCTTTCCAAAGCCCCTCGTAGGATTCGCCACTCGTTGGTCTTATGGCCTCGAATTTTGTGGAACTCACAAAACTTCTAGGAAGCCAGCATCTGAGGAGTCATATGCATGGGACCAGGGTCTCGAAGTAAACCTTGGCCTCAATGTTCCCTCATGATAGTCTGGTTATCAACACGAAAGGGACTCTCTACAAATCTTTCATAGGGACGCTTCTCTGACTGTTTACCCGCAATCATGTTGAGCTCCCTCGGCTTTTCATATCTGTCTTGTTTATTTTTGGGATACTATTCCAATTTCTTGGGCCTAAAAACTTTGTTCTCAGCTCTGGAAGCTCTACGGATTTCAGTGGCTCCAATTTAGTCCTCGGCTTCCCTTCTGGCCACCTCGTAAGATGTGAAGTTTTTACTACCTAGGTTGATTGGAACGCCCCCGACCTTTCCCCTAAATAAGCTTGAATAGTTTTCTGAATCACTCAGCCCAAGGATGTCTAATATCACGACATTGAAACGTTTTAAGTATGACCTCAGATTTTCTTTGTCATCTTGGACAACACTGTGAAGATAAAGTGCATATTCCTTCTCCTGCCTCCATGCCGAGAAGTGTGTGGTGAATAGGAGCTTTAGGTCCGAGAATTGATTGATGCCTTGGATAGGAAGGTCAGTGACCCATCTCTATGCCGCTCCCTTCAAAGTGGCTGGGAAGGTTCGGCACCATGTCGCCTGATCCATGCCTTGAATGTCCATTTGGTGCATGTATGAAGCCAAGTGATCATCGGGATCCGTATTTCATCATAAGAATCTATAATTGGAATCTTCATCTTCTTAGGCCGGGAGAACTCATTATCTAGGGAGTAAAAGGGCTATTCTCTTCTCCCATAGGATAAGTAGGACGACGATAAACATTACTCGGTGTGTACTTTGGTTGTACCGTAGCATAGACTTGTTGAGGGTCGCGCTCATAAGGAATTGTATCCCGAGGACGCTCTTGATGATGTGGAAGGTCATCCACCCGCGAGTGGACCCTGGCCGAACCTTCTTGATGTTTTACCTCTCAGATTCCACTGACAAAATGACTCGGCTCTCGCTGGTTGGTCTCGGTAACCATCACTCGTCTACGGTGCTTGATGGGGTGAGGAGTAGACTGTTGAACTTTAATCAATAATTGATTTGATATCTTGTCCTAACTTCTCCTAAAGGCTCGTACAGCCTCAGACAATTGTTCACTCAAGAGCTCAACTGTGAGCGGGGTCGGCCGAGGAAAATCTGCTAGCTCGGCTTCCTCCCTCGGTTGTTCTCTTGTTTCCCTGTTCGTGCCCTCCAGTCTTTGCCTCTCCGTCTCTGCTAGGACGGGATCCCGAGAGTGAGTGCTCTAACCGGCTGGGAGTCATGCTCATAGGTCCGTCTTAAGTGAGCGAAGATCAGTGTTCTAAACGGCCACCCTTACCTGACACACCAATTGTTTTGGGTCGATTTATATCCTAATAGTTTTAAGTTATTCGAACCACAAGGCAGCGGGTTTAACACTTGACCCTTCGTTCACCTGCACAAAACCGAACGTAAACTGCCCCCGGAGGTGGTTGGGGATACCCTCCCTCTGACGGTCAAGTCAGTATTTGTGTATGGGAAAATGTGTAAAGGATAAAGTAATGATGACTACCTCTTTAAGGCTTTGTCTAGGTTCTCCAATCCCAACATAATGTCTTGTCAAATCCGAAGAGTCTCCTATTTAGAGGAAACTGTTAAGAGATGCAAGTTGTCACCCAATAGGGGAATTGTTGATAATAGCCTTCTTGGTATCCCTTCAAGGCAAGGGTACCCTAGGGGCATGCGGTCTTCCTCTAATATGGAGTCCTTGTACTTGTTTGTGTCTAGAATGTGTACGGGAGTAACGCCTCATGTCATCAGGAGAGTGGCTTGGTTTGTCAGAAATGTAAACCCGGGTATTTTAGACCACAACACCGTCATATTAGGTTGTCTTTTGAGTCACCAACACAATAGACAGAAATCTGACTTTTATTGTGCTGGAGTTGATGGTGATACTAAGGAGGCTATTGCCTGGTATTCTGGTTTTAGATGTGACAATCTTCCTTTTAGGTATCTCGGGGTCAGAATTTCCTCTAAGAGACTATCAGTTCAGGATTGCAACCTACTTGTTGATAAGATTTCTGCTAGGATCAAGAGTCTGGGAGCTAGAAAGATGTCCTATGCAGGTAAAACTGTTTTGGTTCAATCAGTTTTATTGACTCTGCATTCATATTGGGCAAATGTGTTTATTTTGCCTAAGTTGGTCATCAATAAAATAGAAGCTGCTTGCAGAAATTCCCTGTGGTCTGGTACTGAGTCATATCAAAGGGTTCATTTGGTAGCTTGGGATTGGATTTGTAAGGAGAAAAAGCAGGGTGGTCTTGGTTTCAGAAGAGCTCATGATTGGAATAAGGTCTGCATCTCTAGATTTGCTTGGTGGATCTGTTGTAAGGCTGATCATCTCTGGGTTAGGTGGGTGAATAGTGTGTATTTGAAAGATCAAGGCTGGCCTGATTATGTCCCTAAGCTGCACAATAGCTGGTACTGGAGGAAAATTTGTGATTTGTATAGGCAGTGTGGCAGCTTCTGTGATCAGAGGATGCAATCAGGGCAGTCTACTCATGTTGCTGACTTCTATAAGTTTTTCAGAGGGGATTTTCAGAGAGTTCGGTGGTGTAGGGTGGTCTGGCAAAGGTTTAATCTTCCTAAGCACTCTAGTATTGTCTGGCTATTATGCTTAGGAAGATTACAGATTAAAAACAGATTGTTTCAGCTTGGGATTGTGCAGAATCCTTTGTGTGACTTGTGCAGTCAAGATGTTGAAACTCATGAGCATTTGATGTTTCAGTGCCCGTTCAGTTTGAAATGCTTGAGGCTTATGGCTGATAGGTTGCAGTGTTTGATTCCTGCTAAGAGAACTCTTCAGTGGTGCTGCAGAAGATTTGCAGGATCAAAGTTGAAGAAAAATGTCACAACTGAATTGGTCTGTGCTTTGATTTATAATATTTGGAGTGTCAGAAATAATTATAGATTTGAGCTTGCTCTTCCTCGGCCTGAAAAGTTGGTTTTGAATCTGTTTAAAACCATGAAAGTTAGGATTGAGAGCTTGGTATGTACTATGAGCATTAGGCCTAGTGAGAAAGCTTGGTTGCTTTCCTTAGCTTAGTGTTTCCTTGTATTTTTGCTGGCTTTGTGCCTTTTAGCTGTTGTTTCCCTTGGTTGTAAGGGAGTTTGCTTTTGTTCCATCTCATTATGAGATGGTAGGTTGTAATCTGTTCATCGTTTGGTCTTAATGGAATTTCTTACATTTTACCAAAAAAAAAAAAAAAACACCGTAGCAAGGGATCGAGGAGGAATTCGATGTTCTTCAAAATAATTACAAATAAGACTATCCTAGTATACACTCCTTTAATTACAAATTAATACAAAGGAATATCATATTATACAATTAAAAAAAAAAGGAATAAATTGTTACAACGGCGATGCGATATCGCAATATATAATGTACAACCATCAGATATTGTCCATACATTATAGTACAATACCAATAAAATCCTAATTGGCCATACAAGTACTACCTAACATGGAATCTAATGACATTCATTCATCTAGTACCTGTGTTAATTTATTATCATGTTATTTGTCAATATTAGTAGCTTTCAAAAATGAAATTTACCAAGACTAATATTTAATCAGTTTTATTAGTAATTGATTTTTCATTAGTTATAAATTGTGTTAATTTGTTTTTAAATAGTATTTGTTCTTATTATCATGTTATTTGTTAAAATAGTTTGATTTGTTTAATATAAGTTATTATTTTTAGTTTATATCAGTTACTATTTGATAATTTGAATGTTAAATATTAGTTAATATTAGTAGCTTTCGATAATGAAATAGTATTAGTTATTAATATGTTATGTGTTGGTAATTTGGTTATAGAAACCGATTATCATTACCTTGGTGGATTAAGGGAGGATCAATGCCAAAGCAGCTCAAGACCTCTCCTTAATCAAGGAAAAGGAAGCTCTAAGTTTTGGTGGGTCTAAATAAGTTTAATTTAATTAGACAAAATTTAGTTAATAATTTTAGTGGATTAGTTATTAATAATGAAATTATAAATATCTTGTGATTATATAATTAGGTAAGTGAATTATTTGTGTTAATTTTTTTTATTATTAATAATTTAGTGATATATAATTAATAATCAAATGTTATTAATTAAACTAATTAATCAGTCCAAGTAATATTAAAGAAAAAGGGGAAGGGGGGGGGGGGAGTTGGTCAAGGTGACTGACGGTGGAGGTGAGAGTGTCGGCTGGGTCGGCCGATAGTCCCTCCTCCAATGTCGATTGATCTAGCCAACACTACAACAATTATAGCCGGATAATTTGGGCGACACTGGAGGAAAGGGTCTCGGCCAGACCTGCCGACAACCTCCCCTCCATTGTCGGCCACCTAGGTTGACACTCCTTCGAATTTTTTTTTTTTTCGTTTGTACGGCGTAAGGAAATCAATTTTGCGAGGATTAAAAGCCGGCAAAATCAAGCACAAATAACAAGAGATCAAAAACATACATTTGTTTCGGGCAACGCTTTTTGCGGGTTGATTTCTTCAAGTTTGTTGTGAGTGAGTGAGGATGGGGTGAGTGTGGGGAGGAGAAAGATATGCTAGGCTGGGGAGGAGGGAGGAGAGAAATATGTTGAGGGGAGGAGGTGGAGGGTAGAATAGGAAAGTAGGTTTCTAAGTGTTTTTTCAGTTGTGATGCATCTAGTCATTGCCTTATGTAAATAAGTTTTATTTATATAAACAATATACTAAATTTGCTCCCAAAAAGTTACTAAACATAGAATAGAAAGAATAAAGAGAACTCTTCCGAAATACTCCGTAGAAAGAAGGAAGATTAAAAAGAACTAGAGGGAGTAAAAAATAAGATGTGCTACATTATTTAACCAAATGGATTATACTTTTACAATATCAAATAGATAAAACATTGTGGTACAACTGGGATACAACATCAGATAAATACAAATAGCTGGGAACCAAACCTGGTAGACAAATAGCTAGCAACACCTTGGAGACTAACCGTATTGACGACTGCCCTAACGAACTCTTATCTACAAGGGAAATTTATTGGAATGACCGATTTCATCTGGTCTTGCAGCTCGATAGAAACTTCTCAACCAGAAAACATAGTGGAATACCCTCAGCAATCAAATGATGTACCCTGGAACAAACTATCATTCAAACTAATTCTGTTTTAATATGCAGCAAAACCCACTACACAGCAGTTTATCATCTACAACAAATACTACCACACAGGCACACAGTAGTTCACTGGACTTCCAGATTAGAAGAAATGAGTCAGTCCCAAGTCCCAACAAATCTTCACTGAAACCAACAATTTGAAGAAGCATCAAGCATGTTGAAGTGATGAAGTCGAGTTCTATGGTACCCAATTAACTATAAGTCTATTATTCGACTCACCCTCCTCTGCCTTTGGATTGAGCGTAGCTACCCGGCACACAATTTAATACTTCTCGAGGGACGCACTTCAGGCACTCTGTAGGAAGTCATATTCCTGCATGTGAAGTGTGGGGAAATTCCAATTTTCCCTTTTTTCTCCCAACTGCTGGTAATAAAACAAATGCACAGAAAAGAACATGGGCACACCAACCAAGCGCCAGTCAAACATAGGGAGAAAGGAGCAGCATGCTGCAGAAGGAACAAGTCACAAACACAAAACACAGAATCTCGCCCATTGATCCATTCTGCAGAAGGTACAAGGCACGAACATAAAACACAGAATCTCGTTCAATGTTCCATCAGAGCAGCATCTGTTTCTGAGAGTGGTGCTGCATCAAATAGTATTGTTCCAATTTGTTAGAACATTTCTAAAATCAGCAACCTATACGAACAACTAAAATCAATACAAAAGATAGCTGTAACACTTCTTAATAAGTTGTCAGAAAAGAAACAGGTACCCCAGCACTCAGAATTCAAAAATAAGTAAAAACATAAGGCCAAAGTAGAGAGTAGAATAGTAGATATCACACTGGTATCGCATAGGTGGTCAATGCCTTACTAATCAGTAGCAAAATTAGCCCACTGGATACAGAGCATTACCTGGATATAATAAGGATAGCAACAATTACCACTTAACAGTCTTAAGATTAAACGATCCTACTGAGGCTAAACCATAGCAAAATCACTATTTTTCAATTACGTTTCGATGTTTGAACCTGCTAGGATTTTCGATAGAGGCCTTCTGATATCTAGACGCTCACAAATGAGCAGGTATTCAGATTCACTATATAGGAGCGAATGAGTCTTTTAGACAACTCAAAGAAATTGAAGTAGTGATTAAGATTTCAGCAGGTGCTATAGCTTTCTACCTTTACGTTGGTTTTCGAACAACATATACTTTGGTGGGCTGTGAAGTATCATACATCATGCCGACATCTACATGATGAAGTTTTATAAATTTAGAACACAGAAAATATAATCTTCACTTAAACACATTAGAACACAGCAAATATAAAACCATCCAACAACTTTAAATACTTGAAGAATCAAAATCAGCACAATCTCTGAGAAAATATGCTTGAGTGAAAAGGTGAGGAAACTTAGAAACAACAATGACAAGCTTAATCCTGCAGACATAACAGCAAAATATTGTTTGCTGATTATGCTTGGTGCTTTTGCCATGCCTTGTTTGAAGGACATCTAAATTTTCATTGTGACATTCACACACCATACTGAATATTGACAGGAATACATTTAACAAGTACTACAGAACCTCACACAGTGCTGATACAAAATAATAACAGCAAACATTAAAGGTAGTCGGCACATGTTGAAATTTGTGAAACTAACAAGCAGATACTGTATGGAGTGTGATCAGACTACTACAAGCCAGGACAACATACCAAGTAAATCTTCATAAACATCTGCAAGAAATGACGTTTCCATCAATAAAGGAGGTGAAAAGACTTGATCAGGACCCTCATCAAGGTCATAGAAGGATGTTTGTGATTCAGAAGCTGCATAATTTAAACTGGCAGTAGACAAGAATCCGTGTATTCTGTCATACTCACTAAGTGAATCAAATTCATTTAGAACATCTGAAACTTCATCAAGCTTATGGCCTACCCTACTTTCAGAAACACAATTCTTTAGTAAAGATGAATCCCCTTCAGATGTAAACAACCGTTTACTCCTAATAGATATACCTCTTTGTTCCACATCCAGACTAGAAAATCCTGCATTCGCAAGCGGAACAAAGAAGTGCTCAGAACCATCTTCAGAGTGGCTATCACGTGAAGATTCGTAATTACATAATTGCGTAGACAAAGCTGCCTCCCGGACAGACCGCTTTAGCTTCTGGACATATAAACTCTCTGCATCTGTAAAGTATGAGTAAGTTAGTATGTACCCGTAAGGAGAGACCGGCAGTCAGAATAAAGGATATAACCGATAACACTACAAACCTTGTGGTGGATTACCCATGGCATTGTTCAACAAAGCACTGTCAGAATACTTTCTTTCTGACAAATTCTCGACGTGGTTAACTGGAGAGGTAGAACTCTTGTAAATATTTCCTGATTTCCCCGTGGAATTTGGCGTCAAACTAAATAATTGAGGAAGCTTTAAAGTTGGGTTTGCAACCACCTTCTCAAGCTGAAGATTGGAGACTTTCGAAGTCACTTCAGTCATATCATCACTGCTACTACCCTTGAAAAAGAAATCATATATGGGGAATCAAATGTCAGCTCCTTGAACCTGAAAATTATGTTCTTCTAACATATAATGTGAAAACCAATTACCACTAGAGGTGTCAATTCGGGTAAACGAGTCGGGTTCGGTCAGGTCAGCTTCGGGTCGGGTATAGGTCGGGTCGGGTGTTGGTCGGGTCATTGTGCTCCTCGGTACAGGTGCGGGTTCGGTC
>CAAKMY010020827.1:0-12582 GCA_901111285.1 Corrigiola litoralis | reverse complement strand
CCCGACCCGATCCAAAATTGACCCGTAACTTATCTGACCCGAGAATGACCCGATCTGAACTGACCCGACCCGAACCCGATCCGAATGACCCGATTGCCAGGTCTACTCATGCCACCTTATAATTAGTGAGTGGGTATACTAAACCGAAGCACGGATTGAAAGAAAGCAGCAAAATGGAGTTGAAGGAATTTCTGCACATGAAACAAGGTGATGGAGAGCGCGGCTATGCTCAGAACACTGTCATTCAGGTAACAGATCAGGTTCACGTACATTTATAAAAGTTCCTTCAGCATTCAAAGATCATTAAAACTCGAAGTTTTCCCTGTCGTTATTTTTACCGTATGCACAATGCATTTGCAGAAGTTATACGAAGTTACATAAACATAATTTCAGTATTGCACTAGTATTTGAAAACTAAACTTTCATGAGCTCAAACTTGTCACAGACAGCAGCAGTTGACAGGACCAGGTCTATCATAGAGAAAGCAGTCAATTCTTTAGCGTCAGATAAAATAATTAAACCATCAGGTGATCAAGTGCTGAATGTAGCTGATTTGGGCTGCGGAGTTGGTCCTGTGTCATTAGCATTTACATCAACAATTGTAGGAAATGTACAGAGGAAGTGCAAGGAATTGAACTGGGATGATGATCAAGTCCCTCAAATGCAGATATACCTAAACGATCTTCCATCTAATGATTTCAGCTTGTTGTTTAGAGATCTGGCGAAACTGCAACTACAAGAACAGAAACGCAGGATCCCCCCTTCGTACTTCGTGATGGGTGTCCCTGGCTCCTTCTACGGCCACCTCTTCCCTCGAAATAGTTTGCATTTCGTTCATTCAAATTACGCCCTCCACTGGCTCTCTCAGGTTTGCTTTCATTTTTCATGCATAACAGTATAAAGTTTGACAGATCATTATCGTTGTTAGAGCATCTGACTTATAAAAATTGTTTCAGCATATTGGCCAATCATATTTTGAACTATATATAAATTTAAAAATATGATTGTTGCGAATGTCACTAATTTTAGCTAATAAAGTTATTTGAGGTTCACAAATTATTAGAAAAGACCGTCTACTTTTATTATAAAAGTAGACCAACTCTTACAAGTACACATTAGTTGTAGATTTAGGAAACCATTACGAAAAAGCTATAATGTCTATTGTCAAATGATGAAGGTACCACCTGGTCTCACCAATAAACAAGGTTCTCCCATAAACAGAAGGAACATCCATGTATCAGAAACAAGTCCTCCTGCAGTCGCCAAAGCTTATCTTGCTCAATTCCAAGAAGATTGGACTTTGTTGTTGAAATGCCGTAGCAACGAACTAGTGTCCAACGGCCGTGCTATATTCATTGTAAGGGGAAGTTCCTCAATTTGTTTTCAACAACCAGCCCTCGAGCTCTATCTCCTTGGTCAAGCCATTACTTCTCTTGTTTCTCAGGTAAGTTAACATAGTTGATTATCCAGATTCATTCTTGAAAGTCGAAATTGCCAATAAACTACCGTTAATTTAGTAACTAATATAAGTGACATCTAGAGATGAAAGTGTGGCTTTTAAGCAAGCATGAGATGTTGCTAATCAAAGCACATTTTTCTTAATTTTCGCGAGATTAAGAAATATTGTGTTGTAGGAACGTAAATTATAAACCTTTTAATGGTAGGATACTAGGCTAATTGTCGTCCCTAGGAAAAGGGAGTGCCAATGCAGCCATGATCTGGTAATGTTTCCGATCCAATTTAAGGTCTTAATATTAATGGAATGAGTGTATGATAGCCGTGACTCGAGACAGAGTAGATAAATAATTGTCCACAAGCCGATTATTTCACGGTTGATTAGTGTCCATGCTTCATTAGTGAGCTAGTCCATTGACCATAACAAGTACTTGCAATATGTCTACACAAAGGTATAAAACTTAAGTACGTAATTGTAATTTACGTTGTTAACAGGAACTGATTAAAGAAGACGAAGTGGACACATTTGATTTTCCAACTTACTGTCCTTCGGAAGATGAAATACGGAAGGTAGTACAAAGAGAAGGTTCATTCGAGATTGAGCACATGGAGACAGTAGTCGACCACATTGGAAAAGAAATTGAGGACACGTATATAAGGGCAGAAGCCTTTGCAAAATGTATAAGGGGGTTTACAGAAACCGTCGTCTCATATCACTTTGGAGGGGACATCCTGGATGCGTTGTATAATGAGCTCAATCAAGTATCTTTTGATTATTTGACCAAGAAACCGTTTGAGGTATCTACCATCCTTGTTTTGCTTAGAAAAAAGCCCAAAGTGATCCTGTATCAGTGCCCGTCTTGATTGCAAATAACCCGAAGTCAAAATAGCTTTGCCCCTAGCCGATCTGTCACGCTCAATTTCCAACATACAATGCTCTAACCCTGATTTAAAATAACACTTGGGCTACTCATTTACTTTAGAAAATATTAAAAATTCTCTTGTCCGTAGATAACCAGCTCATGTTTGTCACAAAGTGTCAAAGTAAGCGGCCAAGCATCCTGGCATCTATCCATCACGACCAGTTGCCAACTCAAGATGCTCTAACCTGGATCTAGTGGTGATTTGGTTCATATGCTTTCAACTTATTGCTTTGCTGACGGACTTTCTTAAACAACCATACTATATGCAAGCTAGACCATTGCATCCTTTCTACCAATTAGCTGAGTCTATCGACAAACAACAATGAGCCAAAATGAAACACAACATGAAGTATAAAAGTGCCTGAAGAAGAAGTCCAAGAGCTCATGGAACTATGGAAGGCCTCCCAAGGGCTCCTTTAATGGGCTGTAAACTTGAACTAAGGACTTGTTTGGTTTGGTGTAATGCAATCATTCTTTTAATCACCCAATTTAGCCTAAAAATGGTTGGGAAATTAAGAGAGAGAGGGGGGGAATTACAATCCCCATTACAAGATTAGAGCTTTAATAGTACAAATTCATGTAATGGTAAAGACAAACAAAACTTATGTAATTACCATTAAATGAGGGAGGTAATCAAACTCATCCCCTCCATGTTAGTATCCACCCTCCCCTCCATTTTCAATTCTACTTGAACTAGAAAAACTCTATTACTTTACAAAGTTGATTGCACCCAACCAAACGTAGCCTTACAGTATAAAGACTCTACCCTGATACCCTCCCTCACTAAAATTCATGATACGGAGTATTTGCTTTGCCTTCTCGTATGTTTTAGTGAATGCGTATCAGCGTATGTCTTTAATGGAGCCCATACGACTTAGAACTTTCATATTGCTAAGATTGTTGCTAATTTATACCCACCATGTAATTCCATATATAATGATTTTCCTAGTTTTTAATGGATGTGTACTGGTTTCAAAAAAATGAGTAGTTTTGGTGTTCTCTTATGGATTGGACTGTAGATGTATAGCCCATATTTGATTGGGCCTTGAGAGAACTCGCACATTTTTTGTATGGAATCACAACTCTACAAAAGACAAACGATTGAAAAATATTTATGGAACTCTTAAATAATTTCGAACCTGAAACCCTTTAGGCAAGGAACTCAAACCTACATGAAACAATGTGAACAAATGGAGCTCATCAGTGAAAATTTTATCAAAATTAATGTGGCAACACATTGATGAACACAACAGAAAGGAAATGAAACCTGTTTCTCATGCAAAGCTAACCATTAACACGTGTAACACCACGTTGCACACCTCTCTTCTTCCTTAAAACACACCACCTCTTCGCTTTACACAATTCCACTCATCATTGCTACTTCGCTAGCTCTCTTCTATATCTCTTACAACATAGTCCATTTTAGCTTACACAAAGATTAAACAATGGCAGACCGAGACCGCGATACTAGAGACCCAAGGCAGCTGCAAGTCCACACACAGCACCCGCTTCACGGCCATAGAGGCCGAACCAACGGACCATCAGCGACTCAAGTGATCGCGCTGGTGACGTTAGTTCCCGTAAGCGGCACCCTCCTATGCTTGGCGGGCTTGACTCTAGTCGGGTCCATCATCGGCCTCGCGGTCACCACACCCCTCTTCATCCTCTTTAGCCCGGTCCTGGTCCCTGCAGCCCTCCTCTTGGGTCTCGCTGTAACGGGATTCCTCTCGTCCGGTGCCTTTGGGCTAACGGGCCTGTCGTCTTTGTCTAGGGTGATCGGTTATCTTCGCCAAGTGGGGCAGAGAATGCCTGAGGACTTGGACTATGCAAAGCGTCGCATGGCTGATGTGGCGGCTTTCGCAGGCCAGAAGACCAAGGATGTGGGCCAGACAATTGAGAGTAAGGCCCGTGAAAGTGGAACAACCGCCCGGACTTGATGAGCATGGTTTAGGCCTCTTGTGTCTTTGTTACGTTGATCTTGTGCCTTCGTATTAGCAATGTGTAGATGGACAATGCAAGTTTGTTTTTGTTTTATGTATCCAATAATTTAATTTTCAATGTAATGTTTGTGCACTTCTTCGCTTCAGGTCTAGTTAATTTGCTATTGTGGTGCTTGTTTCATGAATATATGTATGCATGTCCAATTCGAGAACTTTGGAGGACAGAATTTGTTGTAATATTTTCTGATGTTTTCTTTTACCTTCTTAACTTAGATTGCTAATTAGTAAACTAGCTAGGGGATAATATATGTTACACATAATATGCAGCTATCCTTCGTTTAGAACATGTTTGGTCCACGATATGGTGCGTTATGCTGCAGCTGGAAAATAATTAAGGATGACTTTCATTTTGTTGTCCGACATTGCTGTTCAAGGTTATTGGTCGATCCAACTCATATATAGAAGCGAAACTAATTAAGTTCAAGCAAATTAATGTGTAGATTCAGATATGCAAACTTGTAGGAGTAGCAACATCGACGCCAGTCCAATTGGTGCTTGTGTTTGAAGTGGCACATTTCTAATTGTATGAAGCAATATGACAATCAGTTTACAGAGTTCGCTAGTTGATCTTATTTTCCTGCAATGCATGTAGATGTTCGTACTGGATCATTATCTAAATACTGAAACAATATGTCCCACATGAACAACAGATTATAGCAGTAGCATCATGTGCTTCCAGTTGGGTACAATTGAACAAAAGTACAATACTCTCCTGAGATTGTATTTCTGAAATCCTTAATTATATAAATTAGTATACACTGCTTGGCCACAGGCCCAGAAGCGCCACCTGATTTGTTTTCTCATGCACCGGAAAATATCTGATTATCTAAAGGCGCTGAATGGTGTTGTTCATATGAGTGTTCAAACATGGTAATCAACATAACAATTACGAATTTACAATGGATAAGTACATGGTAGATGCAACATTCAAATCAGAAGACATGCAAATCTAATAATGTTTAGAACCGATAGTAACTCGTCTCTAAATCAGTTAATATAGTTATTATCCGTATGTTATTCCCGTATGCTTGCGTTTCATATGTCATTCAAATTGCTCTTGGTTAAGCGAGAGATTCTGGACTGTGGTGGGAATCCTCATAATCTTTCTTCAGTTCCAGGTTCTCCATGCTCTCACTCTGCCTCGGAAGAGAAAAGGTCGAGTGCAGAGTGTCGAATGAGGTCATTTCTTAATTCTGATGAATGATTAGATGCCTTCGACAGGGGCAAGTTTTTACCTTCTTGGAGTCAATCCTACTCTCCTATCTATTCTATTCTCTGGGTTTTTTGCATCCACGATAGCAGTGTCTTTTGCAGAGGAAATTTCGCAAGCATTTGTTTATTTCGGTTCAAAGTCTAGGGTACCTCCTCTGACGAATGTGTTCCGGCTCGAACAATAATCTTTAGGAGGCTCATATTATTAGTCGAATTCCCTGTTTTAAATGTATTATACCCGGATCAACCACCTACAATTTTCGATTAGTCTAGTAATGTACAATTAACGGAACACGTAAATTATATGTGCTGTGACAGTGCGACTGTGCATATACAGGAAGAAATGAAAACAAGAACGAAACTCTACAAAAGTTTTCAATTAAGACGACGGTCCAATTCAAGCAAAGTCACACTGGGCCATTGGTCAATATGAATGTGAATTGTTGTAATGGAATTGGATTAGGTGCTTTTTCTTGGACTGGCACAAGGTGGATGTGGACTACGAGTAGTCGACGTCCGCCATCTGAAAATGGTGCATTCCTAACAAAAAGACTCACCAGATCAACTTGGTATCAGTCTATCAGAGATTCAGAGTACAGCACGACGTTGCTCTTTCCGCCAGTACATCGAGCCTTCATGCATAGAGTACGACTCAAACAGAATGCATGATCTAATTTGCGATTCTACAGTCTTGGCTGTGGTCGGGTGTTTTCTTTTTACTCCTCTGACAAATACAAAGATCCATGTCTCACTCGCGTAAATAATTATGCATTTCACAGTGTTTGCCTTCATGTTCAAGAATGTACCAACAGCAAATATATACATGGAGAGTGTATATTGAATTAAAATCCCTTCAAGAGTAGCGATAATTTGTGTTGTAAGGTTGCCACATTTCAGCAGAAATTTCGCGCATACCCTAGGTTCGAACTTTGGCTCTGATGTGTCTGACGATCGATGATGTACAACTGTACCTCGATCTGTTTCGGAACAAGGCGATTCCAAATTTGTTCTTTTGCCATGTTCAACTACTTTGTGCTACACTAGAGCTAAGCATTGGGAATTGAACGCCATTGTGTATTTCTTATTCACTGCTTAACTCGTGGAAGTGACATCAAGACTGAAAGAGTATGCAATAAGAGCTGGTAATATACCCGGAATGGGAACATAAATATAACTAGTGATAATATACATTTTCACAAGCCACTCCAATGCAAGCCCACAAACTGGGCACAAACTGACCCCAACCCTCTCAGGATTTGTGAGGCAAATTACATAACTTACAAAATACAAAGACAAACAAAGAAGCAGAAGATCTGAGAGAAAAGGACACATAGAGATTCATCTTATCAAGACAGCCTTGAAAATAAAGGGCCAGAGATAATCCAATCGAGCACTATCCATGATGATCACTTGGACTTGAAGGGAATAGCTCTAATCACCACAGTATGGTATACAGCTGCAAGTGCTGCCCCAATGAATGGTCCCACCCAGAAAATCCACTGCACCAAAATAAAAGAGTACAATATGATGTAAGAACCTACCACCTTACAAATCACAATCGAAACCCCTTTAATTATTGTTCTCCTAAGCTGTCTGATTAGGAGTAGGTAACAGTAACTATTAGACAGCACTATCTTAATAGTCTTATATATACATCTATTGTCTGCTTGTCAACTACTCCGTAACTCATATGGTATAATAGTAGGAATATTAGCACATTACTATAATCAATGGTTATCAATTCTTATCGATGGAGGTTTTTTTTTTTTAACAAAAGATGCTTATAAATCAGCTTTGCTGAACAAGATACCTTATCTCTTAGGAAGTAAATGAGGTATAATATATAAATTTTCAATGATGATTGAACATATGAGTTGCATCACACTTATACCGTCCATATCATACTTTAGAAGATGCTTATTTACATACATTCACGACATAAATTAGCATATATTCACGACATAAATTAGCACACCGGTAATACATAACAAAGTTAAAAACTTACGTGGTCCCTCCAGCCTGCCTCGCTGTTGAAGACGATTGCTGCACCAAGACTCCTGGCTGGGTTGATACTGGTACCAGTAATGGGGATGGTGGCCAAGTGAACCAAGAACACAGCAAACCCAATTGGCAATGGTGCCAAGATCTGTTACATTCAAAGACCATAATCAATCATTTAAAGTACACTTCTGTGATTTAGAGAGACACAAAAACCATGTATGCCAAACCAAGGCATTGATTTGATTACCAACTACCTTAGTGCACACAATTTGAAATATATTTCACCAATAGCAATCCTCAAACATCAATTGTAAATTTGCAACTGGTATCCGAAATTTTCTAATCGAAACTATTCACTTTAGCTTCATGAAACGAGATTGAATTTCAACACCTAAGGTCTCTACGACAAAATGAGCACTAGTAGAGTAATACAAAGCACTCATGTAAAGCACTTACAGGAACGTGAGAGTCTCTGGCACTTCGCTTGGCGTCAGTGGCAGAGAAGACGGTGTAGACAAGAACAAAGGTCCCAATAATCTCAGCACCAAGACCATCACCCTTGGTGTAACCGTGAGCAACAGAGTTGGCTCCACCGCCCAAGGTCTGGTAAAGGTTGGGCTGGAAGCCCTTGACCACACCAGCACCACAAATGGCACCTAAGCATTGCATGATGATGTAGAAAAGTGCCCTTGTCAAGGATAACTTCCTTGCCAAGAATAGTCCAAATGTCACTGCTGGGTTAATGTGACCTCCTGCAAAACGCCACCATCCAATTTTTTAGTTAAGAATTATCCATGTCGACTCACATAAACAGATTTGTTCTGATAAAACAATGTTCTGGCTCCAAAGAGTAGTTGGAAACTTTTGTTGTTTAATGCTTCTAAGAATGTTTATTAAGAGAAACATAAACACTACAGAATTTGATCTATCCTGCTCAAAATCCAACAGAAATCCCCCTCTATTTGTAAAAATACCACTGTAGAAACCAAGGTCTATTTCAAAACTTTCAAAGGATCGATTAAGTAGAAGTTAGCTACTAGCCATTTTCACTACTCTAAACTTAATTATCCCGAATTCTTGTCTAGGCCTGCTTGATTTATACTTGGTGTGACCAAGAATCTAGTTATCCAGCAAATCTTCCAAAAATTAACCGCAAGTAAACTTCATGTACTAGCTAAAAACCATGTTGCTCGAACTCGATGACCAGTATACACGGGTGTGTGTCTGGGTGTTGGACTAGGCTAATTTCTCAAAATTCTATATCTTTCTAGCATAAAATAAAGTGTCCAGTGTCTCTATTAATTACCTGCCTAAAAGTGTCCGACAGGGTGTCTGAGCGAAAACTAAGAGTACAAGCTTCATAGGCTAAAAATATGACTAGAGAAAATTAAGAACCAAAAGTAAAGAAAAGAAACCTGAAATTCCAGCAGTGCAGTAAACAAGAGCAAAGATCATGCCACCAAAAGCCCATGCAATGCCCTGAATACCAACAGATGCACACATGTTGGGTGCACGCTTAACACCCATGACAGTCAAGATGGTTATGTACAGGAACAAGAAAGTGGCAATGAACTCCGCAATCCCTGCTCTGTAGAAGGACCATGAGGTGAGCTCCCCTGGCTCGAACAGTGGAGCCGGTGGTGGCTCCTTGTAGTCCCTGTCTTGAGCCACGGTCCCAAGTGGCTGCCTCTCTGAGAACTTGTTGGCTCCTAGTCTAACATCCTCTTCCTTGCCCTCCATATTCCTCGCTTAACTTTTTCTTTCCTTCTCTACAATAAACTCTACTATGTTGGTACTGAGAGACTGAGAGAGTTTGGTTTGATGGGAGAAGATAAGGATTGGTACGTTTTATAAGGCAGAAACTCTATGCATGGTTTGTAGTGGTAGGGGCCCGTAGGAGATGATTATATTTTCTTATCTTTGGACCGACCATCAACGTCTATTTTTTTGATTGCTTTAATAGTGTGGGAGGCGAATTATTAAGGTGATGATGATCATTTTTGAGTTTGTATAATATGGACTTTTGGTGGCTTAATGTAGAATTAGAGGCTGTGTGTTGTCATGAAACTGACAAGAGGATTTGTTTGATTTTAGTGAAGAGCATTCTCTGTCTTAGCTGGGCGAATAAGAACCATAGGAAAATAATGGTCTGCTTAGGGAGTGAGGAGTTGGATGTGTGGTCATCTGTGGAGGTGGCCACCGCCCAACTTAGATCAAGTGAGAGAACATTTTACATATGGTATAGTACAAGAAAATGAGAGAAAAGGAGTGCTAAAGTAGTAGAATGTCATGCTTTGTTTTCTAGTTCTTTGATGTTTGACATATTTATTCTCGACATTTAAAGTCCAAAACTCTAGCAAATTCACCTTGTGGATTTGGACCTATGTCTATGAATTTCATTTCACATGTGTATCACTTGTGTAGTTGTAACTCATAAGGTTTGATTTTGTGTATAACTAACGAACACGAAGCTAACAGTTGTCTACTTGTCCTGATTTGTTCACCTCTGGCACTCCCTTGATGGAAAAGGGATGCATAACGAATTAACGTATTACATATTAGACTCCCTGATATACTTTAGTCACAGGATTGTCATGTTCATAAGAGTCCTAACCAAACTGTTCAAGCCACGGTTAGAAACGATCATAATAACCACCAACATCTCATTAAAGATAAATACTGTAGTCTGTGATACAGACTTACAGAGTGATAGGAAGTTTAGAGCACAGGAAGTATGGAAGTGATGAGCTATTGTGTCTCACGTTGGTACCATTCTCTAATGCCCTTCTGTACTGAAACGTGGCCAACCATGACTTCGTTAGAGATTGAGCATTAGGTATCTAATGAAGGCCTTATTAATGAGACAAACCCAGCTAATCTTCACTAGCTGCCAATGTTTAGCGACTAATTTTTCGTCTTTCACTCAATAATAAACAGATTTGGTTATATCTTTTTGGTCTTATGTTCGATGGACTTTGCTGAAGCCTGAGTATGTTCAATCATTATCGTCTTTAGAGCTATGTATAAAGAATATGGCTAATTCGAGCATACATTACTTTATTCCACTCAAATCATTTTTGTTTCTTGAATAGGATTATGGGAATATTGGCAGATAGGAAACCGTATGCCCATAGATGAAGCTCTTCCCCTCCTGTTTATACTAACTCATAAGATTTTAATTAGCATGCACCTTAATGAACTTTACTAACTTTTGAGTCAATAATATTCCGATATACGGATTCTAACAATATGATCCTGGTTCTCCTATCCGTTCTCTTATCCTTGCATATTTTAGGCCTCACTTGGATGTAATAACCAAACTAAATAACGTTCAAGTTAAATGGAAAACGAAAGAAGAACCATGAGATGATGTACTGTAGAACTACTAAATTGTCAATAATATAGACTTCTCTTCCTTATCATCAGTGGACAGCCTGTAGAAATTACAAAGAAAGATTGAGGAACAATAATTCTAATCATGGTTATAATAACAGTAATGATGATAATGTATTCGTGTAGATAAGGAAGCGTCAATATAATATGCACAGTGCATAAATTTCAACCTTTGATCGTCTTATCATCTCATTTGTTTATGTTAACTTCCTTATAATAAGCTCCTGTTCATGAACACTTAGCCAACTGTGAGTCGATCAAGGAAAAGACAAGACATTTTTGAAGATTTTTTCTATTAGGAATTATTTTATAACTGTGGGTGATGAGTGATGACTGCAATAGCACAACCTCAACACTAGAGATAGTACCCCATAAGTAAAAGAATGCCACATAAAGATGTCCGTTCATCTCCTTTCTAACTTGTTGGAGTAGAAACACTGATTCTTATTGTTTGCCATAAAGTTCGGAAAAGTTTACAATCTGAAGGAACAATAGACGACTTTAAAAACTTGCCAAAATACTTTGTGAAAGAGGCCTCATACCTGTAATTAAATTGTGGTGTTGATTACATAGTTACTGTAATTTTGTATGAGTTACATAGGTATTGGTAGCTAGTCCAGCCTATGTCATGACAAAAACCGCCTGTTGATTCAAGGCCATTGCTTTAGGTAGACGCCGTCCTGCATTTGGTCACTCCCAATGTTTGGGCTATTTCGCTTCAGATTAAAACGTAAACCAAATTCAGCTAAGTGCTTGTCTACCACCTTTTCCCAAAGTGCCACTAATAGAAGCTCCTAAGTCCTAACTTCTGTTTTTGTGAGAGCAGAGAATATTGTTAATTTTCACTCCATTGTACACATGCTAAACTATAGTATATGATTGATGAGCAAAACTTTTTGAGTAAAAACAAAAATGGAGAAACATTAGCAATGATCCTGATCATACCAATGCTTTTCACCTAGAGTGTAACTGGGTTAGGTTATTACACCAAATCTTCAGTATTCAACTCTTGGACGCTTAACCTAGACAAAGAACATTAATGGTACCTTCGTCTAAAGGAAATCACTCTTGGTTTGATTTATGATACTTAAGTCAGTGAGTCACTAGTACTTCGATGAAGTGATAATGTTGGAGCACCCAGGAACAGTAAGTTTCAATCGGACCATGTGAGGTTTTCTCACCTCCTTTACCTCGACTAGTAGACAACGATGTGGATCAGAAATCTGGACATACTTCACAACTTGGGCGCAATAGCCTGCTTTATCCAAAATTTGGGCTCATAGCAGTAAGACATTGTTTCTCTGGGCTTTCAGACTGCTTCACTACTTTAAAGTAGCCTGTAGGGCTAAGACTCTGTATCGTGATTGTTAGACTAGAGGTAGTATAACTTAGGCCATGTTCATTGGGAATTATTTAAGGAAAAATTGATGACAATAATCCAACCTTTGGCCGTCCTTACAAAATAATCCCACCTTCAATAATCAATATTAATAATCCAACCTTTGCACTTTAGTTACAAAAATGCACCCGATCAACTTTTAGGTGGAATCTCCGGCTAATTAAGCTTACGTGGTCTAATTAGTCTAGAAAATACCTTT
>CAAKMY010020705.1:13975-30546 GCA_901111285.1 Corrigiola litoralis | reverse complement strand
ATCAAATCTTGAAAGAGGATCTAAGTGGTTTAAGCTTTTCACCTCTTATATAGATTTTTTGCAATTAATTGAGAAGAAGAGGGAAAACCAATAGACAAATAATAGGAGTTTCCCTTAATTCATAATAGACAATTGAATAAGTTCATTATTGATTCAATTAAAAACCTAATGAAACAATGTTGTTATAGAAGACAAAAGGTCATGAAGACATACATGGAATGACTAAACAAAAAAACATAATTATGATGTACTTAAGTATATGCCATGTGTCCTAAACTTAGGAAATCTTAGGTGTTTAAGATAATAGTATAGATTAGTTTCTCTTAAGCAGAAAAAATGTTAAACTACATAATTATTTTCTTCATACTTACATAGCCAAATAGACTCTCTCCTGTTTCTGCATTGTAATAGCCATTGATCCTTAAGCCAGTTACAATCTCTAAAAGTAACACTCCAAAACTATATACATCAGACTTGATGGAGAAGTGCCCATGTTGAACGTACTCTGGTGGCATGTATCCACTGCACAAGTATAAACATCAGCATAATATGTCATAATACACTCAAAAACACATATAGTTATTCAGGATTCGAAAAGAAATTAAAAGGGTGTCTGAGACTTTTTGTTATGAAACTAAAAGAAAAGAGCACTAGTAGTATGTATAATTTTATATGACAGTTTTTTTCTATCAAAATACTTAACAAAAAGCATCGATTTAATTATCATATTGCATATAATTTTTATGAGTGTGTCTAATTATATTATTGCAGTATGAATAATAGAGATAAACTGATAAGTTGAGAGTCGTGGTTATATTACTAAGTGCCGCATATTTTTCTTGTATCTCCTCGAGTTTGATCGACCCCAAATAGTCTTGCCATGCCAAAATCTGCAATTTTTGGGTTCATCTCTGCATCCAGAAGTATGTTGCCTGCTTTTAGGTCACGATGGACAACTAGCAGCCGCGAATCCTCATGTAGATAAAGCAGGCCTCGAGCAATCCCTCCAATTATTTTATAGCGAGTTTTCCAATCTAGATGAATGAGCTTGGTAGGATCTACATGCAAGGCCATATCCAAGTAATTTAAGGTGTCAATGACTTATTATTTCAATGTATAATTAACAGATACACATACGGACGTACAGACGTACAGACACAATCAAAGTGACTTATACGTACCAAATAGAAAACAGTCCAAGCTCTTGTTTGGTAAAAGTTCGTAAATCAAAAGTCTTTCTTCGCGGTCTGAGCAAAAACCTAAAAACCTCACCAAATTTCTATGTCGAAGCTTCGCCACAAGGAGGGCCTCGTTTTTAAACTCTTCTTCACCTTGTCCCGAAATTTGAGACAATCGCTTGATTGCTATTTCTTTTCCCGTTGGAAGTTTGCCCTGAATTTATCACATTACCGTAACAATTTTAATCACTAGATTATTCTATATATCCGTTTATTTCATTGTTCACAAATCAACTTAAAAAAGAAGTAGTTGTAGCTCCGAAAGGTAGATGCGATGTATTATGTATATACCAAGCTCCGAAAGGTGGATGCGATGTATTATGTATATGCAACATCGTACTAGGGTGTTCAAGAAAGAAATATGAATAGAATGTTTATTTTGGTTCATACGAGTAACTAGGATACTACAATGATTACAAATGGGAGGCAAATTCGAACATGTAACCTACTGTTCACAACACCTTTGGCTACATTTGGTAGAGAGGGTTTACTGATTAAGTGATTAGCCAAAACATGGTTTCGCAAATTGAAAAGAATTGAATATGATATTGGAAGAAAGTATTAGTTAAGTTTGAAACGTTTTCATTCAATTAAATGAATTCATTCTCGACAAAAATTTACAGTACTGCAAGTTTTCTCTCTTTTACCAAAAGTTTATTTACATTAAAAGCAATTCGAAAAAAGTACTCGAAATTTCTTGTAAATACCTTATAAACTGTGCCAAATCCACCTTGGCCAAGCTTGTTAGCGTCCGAGAAGTTACCAGTTGCAGTTCTAATTGTGTTGAAATCCATTTGCAAAGACTTTGGATTTGTTATTATTTCATCTCCAGCTTCAATGAATTGAAGAAAGAGTTCAGTGAGAACATATATATTACAGCTTGACAAAGGTAAAAAAAAAAAAAAACGTTGGCTGTCGATTATCACACTTACTTTCATCTATTTTCCTTGCTTTTGTTCTCCAGTAGCAGCAGCCAAGAATAGTGAAAAGTAGAAGCAGTGATGTGATGATAGGAACAAGAACACTGATCAGAACTCTTGATCTCTTACTTCTTTTTCCTGCAAATTATCACTACTATTAGTCTATTACTGAATGGTATAGATGGAAATATATCGTTGAATGGACTGTTGTACTACAAGTATATACCTTTTGCTGACAAAGTGGACGAGGGTGGAGGCGAAGCAGATGGAGATTGTGCTGACCTTGATGACTCCAACGAGAGTAAATTCGTAGCGTTATAGAACGAATAGATCTCATATCTAATGTTACAGCTTGTATAAAAGACTCTACCAACTTGTCCAAATGCATTCGTGAGGGAGAAACTTATGGCATTATCCAGGCAAGTGTAGCAATCATAGTACTCCAGATCCGGAGTGCATTGCACAAGTGCATATATAGTCAAAGAGCTGGTGACATTAGCAGTTCCAGCTCCAAATTTACGACGTGAATCCCCTGCTGCGGCCTCTGCTTGCAACTTAGCTAGCAAGGTTGACGCTGTTTGGTTGAACGTGGCATTATTGATCCCAAGCACTGCTGGCACAAGAACATTTATGTAGTACCATGGACCAAACTCAAGCTTGCTAAAAATATACCGGTCCGTGTATCTTATCATACACTCGTCGTACCATCCAATCGCATCCTTTTGGTCAGGACATTGTTGAACAATTGCTTGTGCACCTTCTCTGAGGCATTCTCGGCAATCAACGACAAAGAGATCGGGCCTGCATAGGCCGATCCCATTGACCCTGTCGAAGCCTTGTCCATTCGAGAAATTATAGAAGCCGTAATCAATACTTGTGTCGGATGTTACAGCAGTAAGAAATTGGTCCAGATTTCTTTTGAATGTACTATTTGAGGTGTAGTTCCCAAATGTGTCCTGGCAAACTCTGGACGCAAAACTTGGTTGAGCATTTGAATGAGAGGTTAATTGTAACAGAATAAGGAAAGCCAGAGGTATTATGATCATGGTCAGTGAGTTCAAGGGGTATATTTGTTTGACTTTGGGCTCATTAACTGAAAGATGCGAGGGATGGACTATATCCTACTCCTATTAATTACGTAGATTATAATGTGGCTACATCACTCCTTATCTACGTAGATTATAATACAGTGCAGGCTATAGTTCCTTGACTGTGGGCCTCCTTAAGCTGGTGAGTATGAATTATCCAGGATGGATCATCTTGGAACGTAGTCATTTTTAAATCCACAACTTGTCGTGTTTGGTGAATGATAGAGTTTTTTTTTGTATTGCCCTTTGACCTTCTGTATAGATCGTTAAGTCTTAATTGACGTCTAGAGCTGAATGAGTGACATAGTATGGAAGTGGCAGCATATCCCGTACTTTACACGGATTCGTACAATCATTTGCCAAAAACAAATGATTAACAATGGGCAGCTCGGATGATGAGCAAGCCAATATTGACGTTTCTAAAAATGCGCGGCCTGCTCTGCTTTTTTTATTTATATTATTATCATTTTACAAGGATCCTTTGACTTACTGTTTGCAGCCGTCACCTTTGTAACTGCTCGTTGGCTAATGATCATACGACTATCTAACAAAGATAGTTCAGATGATGGTGCTAAAATCAGATAAGATACGTTCAAGAGAAAACTGGATAGCGCATCTTTTTCTAAAGGGTTATTTCTCAAACCCTATGAATGAGATGCAAATGGGTTGCACAAAATTTGGAATACAATGTGGCCATTCTTCATTATGTCTGCATCCAAAATCCTCCGTTTCATTAATGCATGCTTAAGGCCAGGGGATGTAGCGATCTTTATTGGAACATAGAGTAGATCTAGAATTGTATGTGTTGCCGAAGCCAATATGCATCTGCATATTAATTATCTGTACGATGTAAAGAGTCTAAGAAAGTTTGGTTGCAAATACTTATTCCATATCGTCTATTAGTTATTATTACTTCTTCCTCTACTATATGTTTCACCCATCAAGTCATGATCACAATACTGTGTGTCAACTGTTGAGCATGATTGTAAGAATGACTATCACAGACGAAGAAGAAGAAGACAGTTTGCATTCAGCTGTTCTTCATAGGATACAATCTGTACTATGATTTGGTCAGAGCATTGTTCACAATACCAACTCAAAGATCTGATAACTTTACGTCTTTACACACGGTGCAGTTGCAGTTAATATCTACGCATTGTCAGACCTGTAACAATGTTCAAAAATTCAAACTTCAGCCTTACTCAAGAGTGGAAATGGAAGCCTCATTCGAGGATCCTCGAGAGAAAGATTCATCACTATTTGTATAAGAGCTTGAGGCTGGGTCCATATTACTGAGGATAACAGTAGCCGGTGTTAGAGGCTCTGCTATGTCAACTATGTCGCTATTTAGCATGAATACAACAGTAGACATAGTGGGTCTGCATGCTGGATCTTCTTGAACACATAACAAGCCAATCCTTATGCATCTCATGATTAGAGGAATTTGGTTCTGTATCTTTGGCAGTGTTTGATCCATCACATCTAAGGCTGCGCCTTCAGACCATTTCTTCCATGCCTGTAAGCCAGATAGATAGTAGTCAGTTTCTATATAATTGAATAAGCACAACAAGTCGTATTACAAGCGAAATTTTGACAATGTGAGAGGCAATGCGTTTGTCCGGCCGGTGGCAGGGTAAACTGCATTCTGCACTTTATTCTAACGGGTGCTGTGTTTCCTCCCTGAGCAGATTAATTTTACATTTATACTCTAGAAGGGGTTTTCTGTTAATGTACGTATCTAGCAAATACATTTTTCCAGACCTAATCTGTCTAAACTACTATAATTTCCACACTTACAAAGCTTAGTAGACTTTTTCCTTTCTCTCCATCTAGAAAGCAATTGATCATTTGACCACTGATGATTTCCAGGAGTAGAACACCAAAGCTGAAGACGTCAGATTTAATGGAGAAATGACCTTGGTGCACATATTCTGGTGGCATATATCCGCTGTATATAGTGGCATGCAATGTCAGTACACACTGAAACAGATTCTTCAAAATTGAAGTACTCTAAATACAAGGAAAAGATGCAAATGTATAGTTACTCCTTTGTTCTGACACTTACTAGGTACCGACGATTGTGTTGGTATTCCCCCTGGCTTGATCTCCCTGAACCAGACTTGCCTTGCTGAAATTAGATATCTTTGGGTTCATCTGTGCATCCAGGAGAATGTTGCAGGGTTTGAGATCTCGATGGATTAGTCTTAGTTGAGAATCTTCATGCAGGTAAAGCAGACCTCGAGCGATTCCTAGTATGATTTTATTGCGTGTTTCCCAATCCAAGCTTGCACGCTTCACAGGATCTGCATTCTTATACTTAGTTAACTGGGGCATGAGATAAGAAAAACTACTATGAAGGCTGCAGTACTAACCTTACCTTTTATGAAGCAGTCGAGACTTTCGTTGGGTAGAAATTCGTTTATTAGAAGCCTCTGGTCCTTTACAAGACAGAAACCGAGGAGTTTCACCAAGTTTTTGTGTTGAAGATTGGCCGTTAAAAGAACCAGATCGTTAAATTCTGCATCAGCATCATCTCTGCCGTTCTGGCAGAACCTCTTAACTGCTATTTCTTGACCATTAGGGAGCGTACCCTATGTTAACAAGATCATATATAAACAACAGTCAAAATTCACCCATGTTCGAGGCTACTAATTGTACTTAATTGTATCTATGTGGTTGGGGCAACTAGTCTAAAAACTGTAGCATGTCTGTGTACCTTATATACTGTGGAAGAACTGCCTCTTCCAAGACTGTTAGAGTCGGAGAAGTTATCTGTTGCAACTTTTACTATGCTGAGATCAAATTGCATGTAGTCGACATATCTAATCTGGTTATTGCCTTCAAGGAGTAAAAAGTAACAACAATTAGTGTGAGAAGTTTATGGTAATAGAGTAGCATAAATCTGATCATGTCAAGGTTTCAACTTGGAACTAAGTAAGAACCACATGTATCATGCTACTTACTCTCTGCATCATTCTGTGTCTTTCTCATTCTTCTCCTTGTCCAACAGAAAACAAGTATGGCAAGTACCATGAACAACAGAACTAGGACAACGATGAGGATCCATACTTTGTACGAGGCCTTTCGTTTTCCTGAAGGAGTAATCAACAATCATAAGCAATGACTCTGGTAATTGACATGATAGCCAGATTACAGTCAACCAAAACATAGGTGATCTGTTCGCTAATATCTTGTGATTTTCACAAGCATTCTGCTTTAAATAGACCAATGCACATATATTTAGCTGAAGCATAAACCAGCAAGAATCCGTTTACCTGACTTAATTCCTCCGTCCATTGATGTTGTCGGTGGCACTAAAGTCCTACTAACATAAAGAATCGGATAATTAGCAAACTCAACAATACATATCGGTCCGTAAATCTTGGCTCCGCTTAGGTTGCCACAGCATCCTTGTAACTGGTTAAACCCAGCTTGCAGACAACCAGAGCAATCTGATGGGGACAAATCTGGGTTGCACTGAGTTAAGGCGTATGCCTTGATGGACGCAGTGACCTTTGCAGATCCTATCGCAAATTTCAAACTAGTACCCCCTGCAGAAGCGTTATGTTTTAGTCCCTCAAATAAGGTTGCAAGTGTTTGTTTGAACTTCTGCATCTCAGGATCAGAGATATCCTGACGATTTTGCTGCATTGTACAGTTGGGACTATTTAAGCTGCTGCCTTGTAATGAACTGTCCGAATATGTTATGATACACAGGTTATAGGATAATCCAATGGCCTGCTTTTGTGTAGGACATAACCTGGGGAGCAACTCAGCTGCTTCGCTTATGCA
Source organism: Corrigiola litoralis (assembly GCA_901111285.1). Taxonomy (NCBI): domain Eukaryota; kingdom Viridiplantae; phylum Streptophyta; class Magnoliopsida; order Caryophyllales; family Caryophyllaceae; genus Corrigiola; species Corrigiola litoralis. The sequence continues at coordinate 23,508 of CAAKMY010020705.1, read as the reverse complement.
ACCACGACAGTCCGAGACTGAGACGTCTGCTCTGCATAGCCCCGTGACATAAACTTTGTCAGAGTCTTGTCCCAAAGAGAGGTTGTAGAAGCCATTTGCACTTTGAGTGTCGGAGGCCATGGTGTTGAGAAGTGTCCTAAGATTTCTGCTGTAGGCACTTGTACTAGTATAATTGCCATGGCTGTGTTCACAGTTGTAGCAGTCAAAATTTTTCTGAGCAGCTGTGAAACCAAGCTCTGAAGAAACTAGGCAGATAATAATCAAGCATATGGTTGGAAATCTCATACTTTCATTTGATGTCGTTGACAAAGTTTTGATTAACAAACCTACATCGGTTGCTTAGTTCTTTGTACAAGAAGCTTAGAAAAGATAGAAGGTTGTATGATTGTTTTTAATTTTTTATTTATGTTGCTCTATCAGACACACACAATGGCTGCATTATGCTCGGATAGGTGGCTAAGATGGTTGCAAATAATCAAGTCAAAGTTTGTGAACTGTGGTGACTTTGACTTAGCTGGATGTATATGGTGCCTTCTGCTTGGTTCTGCGCGGTAGCTTGAGATCAAGTGGGAAATATTTTAGTAAGATGATAAATCCTTTTTGTTAAAATGGCAATCATTTTCTTGTCATGGCAGTTTTGAAATCTTTTCCCCATAGTGTCCTCAATGTCATGACAATTTTCAAGCTCATTTGATATCTTTCATGATTGTCCATTTGTCTTTCTACTGTTGTCTTATGGAGTAAAAAAAATTACAAATTTGAGAACTTTGATCTCTATACTAATTTTGTTTTTAATTCCACTTGGCATGATTGGTTGGTTTTCTATATAAAGTTGTTAAATGTTTGGAACTCTATCTTCTTAAGTTCTTAACTGCTTCCAAACATATTTGTGATGGACAAGTTTTGAGCATATATCGATATGGACCCACATTTCACAAGGACATCACATTTCTCTTTGTAAGAGAAAGTTGTCAATACAGTACAACAAAGCTATGTTTGCTTTAAATATGCTTTATGCAAGCAAACCCTATCCAAAATAAATGTTTGGTTGATTTAACTTTGAAGTCTAAGGCAAGTATTTTAGATTGACAATAAGTCTTTTTATCTTGACAATTCATTTATCTGTTGAACGGCTATACGGAAAGGTTTCATCAAAATTAACGTGGATGCGGCATGACAAAAATAAGGAATTCCTAATCTCGGTGTTGTATTTAGATACTCTTGTGTTGTTTGGGATTTGGATATTTGTTTTAAACTTGGAGCGAATTCTCTTGCTCTTGAACTTCTTATGGTTCGTGAAGGTCTTTAAGTTACAAGACATTTATGTTCTCTCGCACCGAAATGAAAACAAATGTCTTGGTCATTAAAAATCTCCTTGAAGCTCATGTGAACCACCACCTAGTTGATTGTGAATGAAATTTTACAATCTATCTTACACTTGAATAGGATTGTGTTTTTTCCCACTCAAGACGAGACCTACTATTGGTGCCCATCAAATGGCACAACTTGCTTTTGCTGTGGATGAAAGGCTCATTGTTCATTCCTCAATCCCTAAAGTAGTCATGCTTGTTTACAATGTTTTTTTTTTTGTGCAACACTTGTTTACAATGTAATCTCATGGTTATTTCCTTAATGAATGGTAACACTTGCATAGGACGGTTTGAATAAGTTATACTCAAACATGTGAGTTTTTAAGGTAAATAAAAATTGACCTCTTAAGATAAACAATGAATGCGAGCTTTTAAATTTGAATATAATAGTACGTTTTTAAAAACTGACATCGAAATTTTACAAGCTCACTTATTCATTTTCAAGTTTATATTTTTATTTATAAAAACTAACTTTATCAGACCGTCTTATTCAAGTGTTTGTGATTGGTGATATATTAATTAAGTTTATTTCTTAATCTTAAGTAAACAAACTATTAATAAATGTAACATTATCTCAAAATAAAATAAAATAATAATGGAAGTAGCCTATGATGTCCCTAATGATTAAATTTTATAGTTGGGTTGCGTGTGCATTTAACTGTTTCATACTTAAGGTCCTCCCTTTGTGCAATTTTTATATCATATTTTTAGGAGTATGAGCTAATTTTTACCCTTAGGAGAGAGTGTCAAAAATTTTTTAGGTGTATGGGAAGGGATTGAAATATAATTCTTGGGGTACTCTCTCCGTCTCAATCATTTTACTCCACTTTATTTTGGACCAAAGATTAAGAAAGTGGGTAGTAGTGGGTATCAAATGATTGGAGTCCACTTTTTTTCTAGGCTAGTTTTGAATATTTGAATATAAAAGGGTGGGTTTAGTAAAGAACGGTAGTGGATGGTGGGCATTTTCTGGAAAAGTGATGGTATTTTAAACTTTTAGAAAGGTAAAAGTACACCATAATATAAAATGAGGTAAAATGGTTAGGACAACCTAAAATGGAATACGGAATGAAACGGTTGGGACGGAGGGAGTATGATATCATTTCCCTATTTGTGCACGCTACTCTATTGTAAATATAGGAGTGTCAAGCTGCGGTTTGATTCTATTAAAAAAAACAAAAAATTGCGATTTGGTATATAACCAAAACCAACCTGTTTCAGCTATGGTTTGCCACTTTTTCGAAATCAAACCAAACCGTTTTAATATTCAGACCAAACTGAATCATAAAAAATGGTTTTGTTTATTGACCACCTGTACTATTTTTTCAAGATGTAAAGTACATAAAAGAAAACCTTTTTGTTAAAGACATAAAACCTCAAATTAGCAAAACAATAATTCATATTCTTTTAGATTTTGGATATGCTTATATTAATATAGATTATAGAAATGATAAAATATCGTTTTATTCTAGTAAGGAGCTAAATCTTAATATGCAAATTGTAGATTTCCATGGTGTGTAATTTCCTTTAAGTTCTTTTTTTTTTTTCCAATCAAATTGAACCATTTTACTACCAAACTAGTATTTGGCCCCGTGAAACTCACGGGGTTGTTTCATGATAACTTTTTCGTGATTTTTTAATTGTATTTTTTAGGTTATTTTTGTTTCACATTTTAGTTTTTTGGTATTTTTTCAACATAAGTTGAGTTTTGTGGTTTTTATTATACTAATTTATATGTATAATTTTGGTTTATTATCATGTTAGAAGAATGAAATTTGAAGAGAATAATATAATTAATGTTATTAATATATATTAGTTATCTTTTGAGTTAATAACAAATGATTCTATCATCATGGGTAAAATAAATAGTAATAAAATATGATTTAATGTATGCAAAGTTGGCGGTGACGTTATCACAATTCTTACTTCCTAATTCCTACCCTTCTTGTTGATCGTCGTTATCACAATTTGTGACCCGCAATAACCTGCCATCACCCTGCAATATTTTCCTTAGCATCCAAGTTGCCGGACCCGTTTTAATCGGGCTCGATGAAGCCTGAATCCGCCCCATAGTTTAAGTCCAAAAATAATGAACACCCCCAAATAGTTTAGTTCAATTAAAGTGTTTGGAAGGACGTGCAAGACATATGGCCTGCCCTTCCTTCATGAAAACATTTTTCTCAAACCTTCCCCGAATCCCAGTTCTCACTTCATACCATCCTTGAATATTGATCCCGTCATTACAACTTGTGACTAGGATGGGGTGGGTCGGTAGTATAGGCCTACCCATACCAATGTACATATTTCATACCCATACTCGCCCTGCTACCCGAAACTGGTAGAAATGTTTTCACCCATACCCATATTTAGGTGGCGTGTATAGGTACATCGTTCTATAACCATACACGCCACATCCCCACTAAAGTGCTACCCATATCCATCTCATTTGGGGCGGGTGCAGTGCGGTACCCGCTTGTATCTGCCCCAATGACATCCGTACTTGTGCCCGGCAATAACCCGTCTGATTTTTTTTGGGGGAATTTCCGATTGGTATACTTGAACTTTGCACTTTTCCAGCTGATACGAATTTGCTAAAATAGATTCAAATGGGTCCCTTTACTTTTGTACAATGATCTAAATGGTGATCAAATATGGATAAAAACCGTCAGTTTTCATTAATTAATTATTCGGCATGTTCCTCTAACTAATCTAATTCATATATGCCACAGAAGAAAATTAATTTGCTAAATTTCTAGAGTCAATTAATTATACAACCTTTTTCTTCAAAATCTCAACTTGAGTTATATCTTTTTGTCTTTTTCGATTAAAGGTTAACCTTGCTTGATATTTTTACTAACTTTCTTATCAATCCAATATCCACAATACTTTTGGTGCATTGAAATTCCTTTCAATATTGACCACTCATTCATATATAGTCTCCATTTAGAATTTACATTACTAAACAAAAGTAAAGGTCACTAATTGGAATTCGTTTTAGCAATTGGGTATCAATTGAAAAAGTTTAAAGTTTGAGACACCAGTTGAAATTTCCAAGAAAAAATTCTAAAGCACCCATCCCATTAAATAAGTCCAGATACAATCAAGTGATGAACATGCCTCCTAATTTATTTTTTTTTAACCAAGGGTTCCACCACCAGAAGTATTGACCAATCCCTCTCGCCGCGGGTGCTCTTATAAGAGGTAAACGGCTGGCCAGAAAATGTGTTACATTTCTATTAACAAGGATCTAATCCCTAATCTCATCGTTAAGGGATAAAATGAGCAACCACTACAACACATTTCGTTGGTTACACCCCTCCTAATTGTAAACCTCAAAAGAAGTTTTTTTCTTTCGAAAGACGTGCAAGATTTAGGACCCCTCCTCCCTCCCACCCTCCCTAAAACCCATTTTTCTCAAACCTTCCCACCATATTTATTCTTAAACCCCGATCTCCCTTCCCACTCCTCCAAACACTCCCTTAAAAAAAACAAATTATGAACCGAGCCATAAACATAGCCGCGCTACGCCGAGCCGCCACAACAGCGGCTACACTCACCCAACCCCACTCCCACTCCCACTCACTCCGCCCATTCAGCACCTCATCGGCTCCGCTCACAGCTCGGCTCGGCTCGGCTCGGAGCGGCTTAGCCGGGACAATGTTCTTCTCCGTAGCCGCCGCCACCTCCTTTGGTCAGGAGGCTTATGCGAAGGAGCCTGCGGGTCATGCTCATAAGTTTAAGGATGTTGTGCTTTATCAGTATGAAGCTTGCCCCTTTTGTAACAAAGTTAAAGGTGCCATCTTTTTATCTTTACTATGTTGTTGTTAATGTTTATTATGTATATATTGTATGTTATATTTGTATATGGTTATGGGAAATGTAAAAAGTTTGGAGCTTGGGTTATTTATGGGCTGGTGGGTTGTGCATCCCAAATGTTCGACGAATTGCTTGAATGAAATTTTTTAGAAGTTTGAGAATTTGAGGATGGGTTTTGAAGTGGGAATGTTTGGGTGACGTATGCGTGTAAATGTTGGGGTTTTGTGAGGGTTTTTGTTGAGAGTTTGGGTTTTGGGTGTTGGGATTTATCAGTATGAAGTTTGCCCCTTTTGTAACAAAGTTAAAGGTGCCATCTTTATTCACTCTTTGTGTTTATATTGTATGGTATTGGATGGTATTAAGTATATGGTTGTGAGAAATGTGGAAAAGTTGGGGCTTTGGGTTCTTTTTAGCTGGGTGGGTTGTGCAGTTCAAATGTTCGACGAATTGCGTGAATGAAAAATTTGGTATTTTGAGAGTATGTGGATGGTTTTGGAAGTGGGAAAGTTTGGTTTACATGTTATTAAGTATATTGTTGAGAGAAATGTGGAAAAGTTGGGGCTTTGGGTTGTTTTTAGCTTGGTGGGTTGTGCAGTTTAAATATTCGACGATTTGCTTGAATTAAAGTTTTTCTCCTCACTATGTTATTAATGTTTATATTACATGTTGTTGCTTATTTTATGTGTATATGGTTGAGGGAAGTGTAAAAAGTTTGGAGCTTTGAGTTGTTTCTAGCTTGGTGGGTTGTGCAGTTTAAATGCTGGACGAATTGCTTGAATGAAAATTTTGGTATTTTGAGAGTTTGATGATGATTTTTGATGTGGGAAAGTTTGGTTTATGTATATGTCATATGATTATGCATATTTTTTGCGTATATGGTTGGGAGATTTGAGCTTGGTGGGTTGTGCAGTCTAAGTGTTCGAGGAATTTCTTGAACGAAAATTTTGGTATTTTGAGAATTTGAGGATGGTTTTTGAAGTGGGTAAGTTTTGTGTTTGTAGGGGTATAAATGCGGGGGTTTTGTAAGGGTGTATGTAGAGGGTTTGAGTTTGCTGTTGATTGAATGGGTTTTAGACAAAAATGAAAGAAACTTTTTGTATGTTTGGAATTTGAGGATGTTTTTGAAGTGGGAAAGTTTGGTTTATGTTACTTATTATTTGTATCATATGATTATGCATATTTTTTGCGTATTTGGTTGAGATAAATGTATAAAGGTTTGATCTTTGTGTTATTTATAACTTGGTCGGTTGTGCAGCCGAATGTTCGACGAAATGCTTGAAAGAAAGTTTTTTATGTTTGGGAATTTGAGTATGGCTTTTGAAGTGGGTAAGATTGGTTTATGTATGGGTATAGATGTCGGGGTTTTGTAAGGGTTTAAGTAGAGGTTTGGGTTTTGTGTGTTGTTGTAATGGGTTGTGCACTCCAACTGTTTGATGATTTGCTTGAGCAAAAAATGTTTTTATATGAGAAAAGGTTACATTACCCCAATGCCTTCAAAGGTGTTCCCACACAAGTGGGGTACGTGGGTGTCGGTTGTATTCACGAGAGAGAGTGCTTCAACCATCAGCTACTCCATTATATTAGACGCGCATAGAGTGTCGGTTATGAAATGAAATAAAGTTTCTGGTGATTAAGTAACAATGTAAGGATTTTAGTAAAAAAGATTCTATTTCGTGAAGCATGATTGATGCTAGTATATGACATCACAAGTATTTGGTTTGGCTTCCAAAGCTTTTTTGAACTAATTTTTTGGTTGAGATTTGCCGGATCAACCCACCTATTGGAACTTTGGACATGGGCTATATGTGCTTGCCATCCTAGCCTTTGATTACCGTAATGTTGCGAGAATGAAATTGTGGAAAAAGAACCTTAAACATTTAATACTGTCTTACACTCTTACATAGTTGCTTGTAGTTGCTGTTAGTTTTAAGGTTTTCTACTTTCAGGGATCGAGGAGCAATTTTTTTTCTTTTTTAATGTTTGAGGTTTGGGTTATGTATAGCTTGATCAGGGTTGTGCAGTCCAAGTGTACGACGAATGGCTGGATGAAAGTTTTTATATGTTATTTGAGTTTGGATTTTGAAGTGGAAAAATTCGGTTGATATGTTATTGCTTATTGTTTGCATATATGGTTGAGAGAAGTGTGTAAAGGTTGGAGCTTTGGGTTATGTACAGCTCGATGGGTTGTGCAGTTTAACTGTTCGACGAATTGCTTGTACGGAAATTTGGTATGTATGAGAATTTGAGGAAGGATTTTGAAGTGGGAAAATTCGATTTATATGTTATTGCATATTGTTTGCATATATGGTTGAGAAAAATGTATAAAGATTGGAGCTTTGGGATCTTTATAGCTTGATGGGTTGTGCGGTCCAAGTGTTCGACGAACTGTGTGAACAACATTTTTGGTATGTTTGGGAATTTGAGGATGGATTTTGACATGGGCAAGTTTGGTTATAAATGTTGGGGTTTCGTGAGGGTTTTTTAGAGTGTTTGGGTTGTGGGTGTTGATTTGATTAGGTGTGCACTCCAACGATTTTGACTTGGACGAAAAATGTTGTATATGAGAAAACGTTACATTACCCCAATGGCTTCAAAGAGGTTCCCATGCAAAGTGGGCTAAGTGGGTATAGGGTGTATCCAGCCTTACCGTGTGGCTATTTCCAATCCAATTGACCCTTAAGAAGAAGTGCGTCAAACAACTGCTAGTCCAGTATAGTAGTAGGCTTGTACGAGCCATTTTGGTTTAATCCATTATATCCCAAAACCAAAAATTTTGTATATGAGAATGGAGTTAAGAGTGGGCAACGTTGGTCTATAATCTATATAGGGGTGTTAAGGTGGAAGCTTTGTGTTGGCTTTATAGTGTCTTTAGGCTTTGATGGTCTATTTCAAATGGGGTGTGCATTCCTAGTGTTCAATGAATTCTCCGAATGACTTTTCAGTGTGAAAACTAATATTTTATGAAATGATTTTAGTGGGATTTTTTCATTCCGGAATTCAACTTACCAAAGTTTAGCTTTGCCTTGTAGGGTGTTGGTTATGAAATGAAACAAAAATTCTGGTGATTAAGTAAGAATATAAGAATTTTTAGTAAGAAACCATCACATTTGGGAAGCATGATTGATGCTAATATATGTCATTAGATGTATCTGCTTTAGCTTTCATATTTTTATTGAACTATCTTTTGGTTGAGATTTGCCCGATCAACCTACTTAATGGAACTTGGGACATGGGCTATATGTGCTTGTCATCCTAGATGTTGGCTACTTTGATGTTGCGAGAATGGATGCATGGAAAAAGCACCTTTAATACTGTCTTACACTCTTACTTAGCTGTTTGTAGTTGCTGTAAATTTGAAGGTTTTCTACTTTCAGGGATCGATGAGCAATTTTTCTTTTTTTTTTTTTAAATGTTTTATCTATAGATGTATGGTAACTTATTTAAAGAGATAATTTGGAGGTGTCTGGGAATAAGTGTATCTGTATTGCCTATGATTGAGTTGTTCATTCTATTGTTGATGGAGATGAGGATGATGTGATGTCGTTTGATGCCTTACAATCTTTTGCTTATTTATATTCTGGGCAAAGGCTATCTCTGAGTTCCCTTTCTATAGCAGTAGTGGTTTATGGATAGGTTTAGCAACACGGCTCCACATGCCCTGTCATGGCATTCTTTTTAATATATAGATCATATTGTTCTTGTGGATGAGATAGGATAATGTGTTAATATCTAGTACATTGCCACTTAGTTGTAAAAAGCGCGCTCTAGGCGCGGAGCCCACCGAGGCGAACAGCCCAGCGCTTTTAAAGACAGAGTGCAGGCGAAATCGAAAGGCGAGGCAGAGGCGGCTGTAGGCGCGCGCCTCGGCCCAAGGCGCAAAGCGCGAGCTTTTTGCGCTTTATGGTGTTTGTGGTAGAAAATCACAGATCTACAAAAAAGGAATGGGATTTTGGAAAAAAAGAGTCCGGAATCGGACTCGGAGGCTCATTTCCGGTCGGGAGGGCTGTTTTGCTCGCCGGAAAAAGCCTTCAGCCACCGGTCAACGGTGGTTGACCGACTGTTGACCACCGTTGACCGGTGGCCGGAGGCTTTTTCCAGCAAGAAAAACAGCCTACCCGACCGGAAATGGCCCTCCTAGTCCGATTCCGGACTCCGTTTTTCCAAACTCCCATGCATTTTTGGTAGATCTGTGATTTTGCAGTTGTTGGGTTGGTGTTTTTGGTTTTTTCTTTTCTTTTCGTTTTATCTTCTGTCTCTTCTATCATTTGTCTATTAACTTAGGGCTTTGTAGCTTTTATGGGTTGGTGTTCTAGGTTTTTTTTGGTTTTTTATTTATTTTTGTGGTTT
>CAAKMY010020705.1:0-13896 GCA_901111285.1 Corrigiola litoralis | reverse complement strand
CGCCTCGCGCCTTTTAAAACTAAGCATTGCCAAATTAGGTAGTTGACCTATAATAGCTTGGATAGGTTAGGGGTCAAGTCCACCAGCCTCTTACTTATGTGGATTTAGTAAGGTTTCTTGTGAAATTATTCGGAATTCACCTGCTTGACCATAATCTGACTAGCATGCTGCAGTCTTGGTGGTGTTTATTGGATTTTGGGAAACTCCGGTTAGTGACCTTAAGGTTTTCCAGGTTATACCCAATCTTAGAAGCACTTTCCAGTAGGTGCCCTCAAGGTTTGGAATTAGTGTACTCTATGACCAAAATAATGAGTTGTTAAGTTTTGTTATGTAAACATCTTAGGGGTTTATATTCAAACCATATGGGTGTAGTTTTTGTGATTTGTGACATCATTTTTGGTTTGTTTTGAAAGAAACACTAAGCCTCAGAAAATTGTTGTCTTTTGATGATTTGGTGTTATTAAATTTATTTGAAATCAAAAGCACATTTTTATTTGATGTAACTTAATTCGAAAACAATTTCATAGAGCAAATATTTTTTAAGTAACACGTATTGATGCTCAAATCTTACAATAACCATATGAATACATTATAGGAATGCAAATTTTGATGAGAAAAGGACAAGACTAAGATCAAACCTAGTGGGGCAAAAATTTAAAGGGAAGGACAAAGATATTCTAGTGGAAAAAATAGCTATAGTAATTAGAGGGGGAAGGTTCGAAGATGGACAGAAGTGAAAGATGAAATTTAGTGGGGAGTTACATAAAGGGATGTTGAAAAAAGTTATATAATAAAATTTTATTGACAAGTTATCTTGGTCACAGAGTAAGCAATTCCAAACCTTGAGGGTACCTACTGTATAGTGTTTCTAAGATTGGGTATATCCTGGAAATTGCAAAACCTTTTTCCCTTAGATTTTTTATAAAAGGGGGAAGAAAGAAAAGATTATGTAGAATAGCGCACCCACACCGATTCAACTGCCCAGATGAATTGGCCTGAATCACTATTACCTTGTTGGTTTTACATTGAGACAACAATGTTGGATATCAGCTGGCAACCCGTACCATGGTAGTGAATCTCAAGAACTGTTTTTAGCATCATAGCATTCCGAAGTGAGTAGAAGATGCTAAAAATATGTGGAAGTTAATATAAGGATGCTTATATGTATAGACATTGGTTAGGGGATTTTTGCACCCAACTCCACGGGAAGATTGTTTTAGTATCTTGGTCAATGATCGTAGCCAATAGAAAAATAAGTGAAGCTGTGGCAAATCATATCAAAGAAAAATAGGCTTAAGAAGTGCCATGAGAAGATATCCTTGGACAAAATTGAGGAACACAATTTATGCGGAGTCACGCGTACGCAGTTTTACTTAACTAGGAGATAGAGAATCAAGAATGAAGTTGTTCGCAATGGGGGGATGTAATGTTGGTAAACAATGAGAAGTGATACTTCAATAGTTTTAGTACATTGATAGGAGGCTTGGTGCTTAGGGATACTAGTGAGGAAGTTTGAAGTGATCGTCACTAATGCATGAATAGAAAAAGTCAAAGCTAAGTTCTGATTAAGGTACAAACTATATATGGCACGCTCATTGATTCTCTGGTGCCACGACCTTAATGTACTTTTTCACGAGAGACTTGGTTACCCTTCTTATTTTGCCCCATCAACACGGCAATAAAAAATTTAGAACGGTAATAATACCAACCGTGTCAGACTTCTGTATAGTGTATAGCATAACTCTAGGAACATAGAGCTTTTACCACCCACCTCAATGGTTCCGTTGTTAACTATAGTTTTCAAATCAAAATTTATTTATTATGACGAAGCACACAGGTACTAGAAACAATTCCCTGAATTTAAAGAGGATGAATTGAATCAAAAGTTGAAAACAAATTTTAGAATAAGAAAACTAAGTGAAGCCAACTTTCACCCAAGTTCCAAAAGGATGTCAGAGACGAAAGACACAAAATTTCTTCGTAAGTAAAAGCTTTAAGGAGTCAAAAAGAAAGTTGGAGGAAGAACAATAAGATGGGGGACTTGTGGTACATGTGTTTAGGGAGAATATGATAATGATTCAACGTTAGACTTATTGCTTGGATGAATCAGGAGGGATCATAAAGGAGTGAATTAACTAGATGAGTGAGCGAATTGATTTGCTTGATGATGATTTTAGCTTGTCTCACTTGTGAGAAGGAAGACTCTGAAACCATAAGAATCTTATTGGAGGATAGAGAAAAGGAAGTCAGGAGAGCTTAAATTGTATCCTAGAGGCTGGGTATATTGGGCAAGCTGGCAAATTTTCCCGTGGAAGCTTATATATTGCCACATTTCCAGTGGCCTTCAGAACTCATATTTTCCTTCTTTTTTTTAGTGCTTGAGTAGTTGAGTCTATAGTTTAGGCTTTGTGTGACTCTTGTCTTTTCTTGTTGTCACTCTTGATTCCATGTAATCTTGCTTATCTTTTACGGAGACTTCTACTGTGACTTTAATCCCTGGCCTTCCTCCCTTCCTCTTCCCTCCCGTTCTCTCCACTCTCCTTCCCTCCAAGCTAGGTGTCTAAACACATTTTCGAATTCCCCCTTTGACCTTTGCTTTCTGCTTTTTTCCTTTTAGCATCATCTTGTATGCTGTAATCACCTGTCTAAATTGTTCTTTCGCTTAATCTTTTTACAATATATTTCCCTAATCTTACAGACATGTTTTTTTAAATGCCTTTTCTCGTCTCATCCCAAGTCGTATGTGATTACCATTCCGTTACCAGGCAAAATAGCTGGTGATGTAGGCTAACTACAAGAATGTGCTTGAGCTGCTACTCTAAATTTTGGGTAATGTTTTTGACTGTTTGTTTTTGCCTTGCTGACTCTGTTTACTTGTTTTTCCTGTGCCAGCGTTCCTGGATTACTACAACATTCCATACAAAGTTGTGGAAGTCCATCCCATTAGCAAGAAGGAGATAAAGTGGTCTGAATACAAGAAGGTGCCTATACTGACTGTTGAGGGCGAACAGTTGGTCAACTCGTCAGGTTTGTAGTGCTGAAATCTGTGACTTTGTACTAACAGTAGTTTAAACCAGGGAGGGGGGTGGAGGGAGGGGGGAGGGGGTATTGTTCAAGCATTAATGGTGACATCTTGTTTGTATGATTGCAGATATCATTGCTTCATTGTTTAAGAAAATGGAATCAACTACTGGTTCGACCACTAATGCTGAGGAAGAGAAGAAATGGCTGGAGTAATTACGAATGCTTGATACTTTTGATTTTGACATTCTTGACTATTCTTTGCGAAAAATTCTTTATACTTCCCGAATTGGTGGTTATGCCCTCTCCAACTCGAATAACTAATGACTAGCAGTTGTTCTTGAAATATACTCCGAAGTTTGATTATGTGTTCTAAATTTTATTCGTGCAAGTTGCTGAAAAATGCAAATGTGGTGATTTAAATCCTTTTTATGCTTAGCTTTCTGCAACTCATATTGACTGAGTGTTCATATCAATTGGCTATAGGTGGGTAGATAATCATTTGGTGCATGTCTTGTCCCCAAACATTTATCGCTCAGCAACTGAGGCCCTTGAGTCATTTGACTATATTACAACCCATGGTAAGTCTGTTGATTTGTTTCCTGGGTCAGCATTGTTGCATATGTTTAGCTTCTTCATGGGTGTTGAGAAACTGTCCTACCTTTGTCCTTCATTGTCAATTGTAGAACGTAGAATGTGAAGTCTGTTTATTTCTTTAACTAATGAAACTTGCATATTCTTCTAAGTTCTACCTCCCGTGAAATTTCATTTGTGGTGCGTGGAACTGTAAATATCATTTATGTGGAAATATAAATTGCATAGTGTGTGGAAGACACAGCACATAGAGAACGGGAAGCTAGAGCTGAATCTAAGTTTCTTGCTTGGTGAAATGTGTAACTTTTTTAGGGTTTCATACTTTCATTGCTTGTACAATGTGCAGGGAATTTTGGCTTCATGGATAAGGTCATGGCAAAGTATGCTGGTGCTACAGCCATGTATTTCGTGTCCAAAAAACTGAAAAAGAAGTATAACATAACAGACGAACGTGCTGCCTTGTATCAGGCCGCGGAAACATGGGTAGATGCTTTGAAGGACCGGGCTTTTCTTGGTAAGAACACCATGTCGTCAATAGCCTGATATATGGTTAGTTGATTATGAGGTATAAGCTTTAGGGATGCTGTGGCTAACACTGCAATTTTTCTTGTTTGATTACACAGGTGGCTCAAAACCTAATCTTGCTGACCTCGCTGTTTTTGGTGTCTTAAGACCGATTCGCCACCTACAATCTGGGAAGGATATGGTTGAGAATACACGCATTGGTGATTGGTACTCTCGAATGGAGGAAGTTGTTGGAGAATCATGCAGACTAGCTGCCTAAATATGTCAAGGCCCTGGAAGTCACAGCCACGAATCATGATACTGTGTTATCATCCTGTTGCTCTCTTATTGCAGTCAGCGTCAACAGTGAGCATTGCAAATATCTGAACGTCGTCCCCATGCCCTCTTCACCCGAACCTGACTCCAAACCATAAGAAGTAAATAAAACTATGAACCATACAAGACATTGTTTGCCTTAGGTATACGCATCTTTTCTGAGGTTTATAGACAATTTTTTCACATGCCCATTTGTGAAAGATTAGCATCCTCTATTACCAGTTTTACTGTACTGTCTATCAATGCGTTCTCGTCCCTTGTTGAAGGTGTGAAATTTAGCTAGCCCACCTGATGTTTTACCGACATTTCGATTCTTTCTTCTTTCCATTATTATGGGAATGATGTTTACATCTTGGCTTTTTGTTGTATTTGTTCTTCATCGACTAATAAAAGGGGTGAGCAATCAGTTCGGAAATTACGAAAACGTTTTGCTCAATGCAGCCTTACATTGTCAGCTGCTTTTTGAGTTCACCTTGGAAATGTAAGTTAGACTTCTTGTTGTGAGCTATATTGCCAGTAGGCTGTTGGTTGGTTTGGTTCACATCATAGTGGAGCCAACAGTGGTCGTATACGGTGGTGTGTCCCAGGCCTTTGGAACTTTCTTTGTCCCTTTATCTTTGTGGTTTTTTAACAGTTCTTCATATCTTGTTGCAACTTAGAATTATTTAATTTACCAACTTCAAGCGGTCTATGTTGATTGGCAACCGACACAGCGAGAATTATAACATGGTAGGTGTTGCAAGGTTTCCTTCTTCGTGAAGCGTAGTTATATGGTTTGAATGACCTAGAAAACAATCTAAAACATATGAACTGTTGAATTACCAATGAAAATCTATTTAGTTTGTTGCTCTCCGAAGAGTTCGAGGTGTTTCTTTGGTTAAATTTGTGCAGTATAAACTTGTATTTCCTTCAAATTGATTTTGTATGGGAGCTAGAAAAGATTGTTTAGTTGTACATAGCATTATAAGAGATGTGCTACGTAGGTCTCTTGCTATCATAATGTGACAATTCAACTCAAAAACAAAAAGATTGGTTTATACTCCACTTCTTAGGAAGTCAAGGCATCTCGTAGTATGCCAAACAAGCACACTGGTGTATGCTTTTTTTTTTTTTTTTTAACAACGGGCTAAACAAATGAAACAAACAACTCACACGACAAAGCAACTAGAAAACTAACTATCCTACGTCCATGACTAAAACCAAAGCCAAAGCGTTTTTGAGCTTCTTCCTAGTGCTAATGTGATCTCGACGGCAATTCATTGTCTCCCTCTTATGCTTTGGCCTAACATATTTTTTTGCAAAATTGATGTTCGTTAGTCTTAAAGCCACCAAACCTTCCTTTCTTCTGCCTTCACCATTCCTAGAAAGTTGGTTATGCAGATGGTCCTCCAGTGACCAACAATGAAATTCCTACTCCGCGAAGTCCCTTCTTCCAAGAAGAAATAGCCCGAAGCGAAGTTGCTGAGATATCATCGTTTCCATAGCCTACACCCTCTTGAGTCATATCTCCCCTCTTCTCAAGTATTAGTATTATTATCATAGGGGTAAACCTCACGACTAGAATCAGGACTAGCACGAGAAATATCATCGTCCTTGCTGCTCTGATAACCCGACATTTCCGCCAACACGGATAGTCATAAAGCTTGTTGTACGACCATTATAATAGTGCAAGACTACCATTCTTTATCATCGTATAAGCGTTGTTCTCCAACAAAAGGTTGCAATTAGACTTCTGATGTTTCAATGGGAGCCTTTCATCAGTTATGAGAGAAGAGTTTGGCCGGGTCATTTTTGTATGATCCATCATCCGTGTTTCTTTTATCTTTGCTAACATTAGGCAATGAGGTAAAAAGACCAAGAGCATCAAAAGGACCCTCTTCACAATTAACATGAGAAGGATCCATGGGACTCGGTTTCATCTTAGCCACCTCTTTAATAAGGTGAACTTGAGGTTGAGAACTTGTCCGATTTGACAAGCAAATTTCATGTGGAGTGGGTGGTTCCCTTGAAAAGTTATCATTTCATCAAGCGAACTTGTCGGATCCCATTAAAATCCATATATCTTATCACACCTTCTTAATTTCAACAAGGGCAAAATTAGGAAAGTGACCATAATTAATAAATATGATACAAAGAAATTAATTTGGATTAATTGACCTTGATACATGATTACGTATTGAACTTAGTAAAATTGAGGACATGATGAATGCGAAATTAGTTAGGCTTAATCTTTTCTTGTGAAATTAAGAAACTCTAATTCAATATAATTTTATTGGATTTTACATTAAAAATGTGACATTGTCCACCATTAAATTTTGTGTGGTAATATATGAAAATTTATAAGTACACAAGACTACTAACTTTTTGTATATTAATATATGACAATTTATATGTACACATGATGGTCATGTACATTTCCCTTTATATAAGTAAATGAAGAGGGTGGGCCGGTGGGGTATCTCATTCTCTCTCCTCTTTCTTGATGTATATAATATACCCGTTGATCCAAATTCATTAAGATACCTTTGAGTTTTAAGTCAAACGAACTTTTAATGATTGTAAATTGAGTCCAACCTTTGATAAATATGCATGTTTTGAGTTGAGATGACATCAAATCTGATCGAATTGATCCTAAGTGAAATAAAATAACTCATATTAAGTATGTTTTACAACTGACTTGAACAAAGGTATACCCCTTTTTTGGCTTGTTCCAGAGGAGCCTACGAAGTTGAAAGCATACAAGGCTAACACATACCATCTTAGATAAGAGGTTTCATGTCAGATTCGTGGTAGTTTCGGGATAAGTGTCAATGGGTCACGACTCTCTCAACATAAACCAAATCCATCTAGTTAATTGTTTTGTTGGGTACGTGATTGCTCAGATTTTTAAATGGGTCAAAAGTTCTTGATATGGGGCTATCTTCGTGTTGTATTGTTAGTTGTGTCACTTATGGAAAATCTCTAAGACTGTAGTGTAAACTTTAATGTTAAGATTTGAGTTTAATTGTATCATGTATGAGCAAGTTTGTTTTGTATTGCGTTTCGGATTGCATCACTTTATGCCAATTCTAAAGAAAAAGGAGGTGATAAAGAAATCCCTATTCTCACATGTATCTAATTAAAAATAGTTTGCATCTCAACTTACAAGTTGCAAAGTACAAATTTTAACTCTAGATCCAATCTTATCATATCAGTTTGATTACCTAGTTATCAACCAAAATTGAAAGAGTTTAAAAATTAGATACATAAGCAAAATTCATTGAAATACATCGATATTTGTTGAGTAGACTGACCTTAATTTTAATAAGTTGACTACGAAAAATATTATAAACATGAGATTGGTGAGTTGGAGCTAGGCTATGTTTGTTTTGTGAAGGAACAAGTCTCTCTTATGTGTAAATGATTATCATGTATATTTCTCGTGAATTAAAGGAGGAAATGTGAGCTCTCTAGTCTCTCTCCTCTTTCATCGGAATCAAATCCATCAAGATATACAAATCGATTTACAACCCTAACTTTTAATGACCAAATCAATTCCAAGTTTTAAAGAGTATGTATATTTTGAATAGATAAAACATCTATTCTTAATAAAACGTTTTTAAATCTCACAAGATACGATTCTCTATATATATGAGTCGACCTATAAAAACATTATAGCTTTATTAGTCAAGATTTGGGAAATGTACATGTGACAAAATTAAGAACATTTTTTTTATGACGAGGAAAATTTGTAGCATCGGGCAGATACCTTAGGCATACATGTAAATCATGCAATCGTGTTACCAAATACCCCAACAAGTAGGACCTAGTCTTTCAACTCTAATTTAATTAGAATGTCATATTAACAAGCTCAATTTATATCACCGAACATTAAACCCGAGAAAATGAAAAAATTCATTATCTCTGTAATAAATTGAAATAATCTATACATTATGTATCAATACCTTTATTGATTTCATTCTTGAAGGCTAGATAAAATAACCCTAATAACTAGTATAAGCTCGAGTATCATATCTTTCGGATCACGTCAATTTTCGGTCAAACATCGGGTTGGTTTAATTTTGAGCTATGATTTTTGTCGAGTTCGAACAAATTATTTTCTCGAGTGGTCCGATTCAATGTTCTCTATTGTAGTTGGTTTGCCGGTTCTACTCGTGGATACTTTTTCAATGAAGTGACATAATTACACAAAACAAGTGATAGACAAAAGAGATTAACATCCAAAGCAGAAAAGAGAGAAAATAAAAGTCTTGTACTAAATCAGTCCTACTCCATCCGTCAACCTTTTCCCAATGACCAAAAAAAACAACCCTCTTTTCCTTCCTATATTCGTACTCTCAACATCCGACTGTTTTCCCCAACCCCATCAAATCATCCCTTTGTTTTTTTTTTTTTAATTTCCACTATCATGCATGCTGTCCTTTCACCTTTTTTTCTCATACAAGTAAAAAGATCAAGATTTGACCCAAAATGGCCTCTTCTGATGCTGCCCACTCTGTCACATTATCTGCATGTGTACGTCGTCCTCGTTCCAAAAACTCTGCTACCTTTTTCTCTGCAAATTCATGCTTCTCCTAATTTATTTCTCTTTAAGCAACATATCTACTTTCTATTAATATTATTAATCACATAATGCTAAAACTGCACTAAATGGTACCAAAATCGTCAGTTTTATATTACCTTTTGTCAGCTTTTGAGCTACTCGTAAGCAGTACAGTTGGTACTTTTTAATAAAATTTGGCATGACCCAACATTTATACAATCTCCTTCCTTATCTGCTTGAGTTTTGCCATTTTAGTGGAAAGAGAAAAAGGTCATGAAATCTCTACTGATCTTATTTACATAACATCATCCTTCATCATCATTTTAGCTTTGAACCTAACCTACTACTATACGTACCCTCCTTATTTCTTTCTCTTTTGTAACATCTTCTCATATATATTTAATGGCTGTTGATGCACATTTCTTGTCACATAATATGGACAATTTCCTCATGTCTTCCACTCCTCATAGTAATAATCTCACCCCTCTTCCTCCTCAAATGTTTGATTTTGGTGCTCATGTCTTCTCTGACAACAATACTCAACAACAAAGATTTGTGCAAGGAATGGGCATGGTTTCATACCCTTGTTCTTCAACTTCCTACACTACTGCTACTGCTACTACAGGAAACGAGACTTCTTTGTTGAATTCCTTGGCTTTGTCTCAATCTTTTGCTGCTCTTCTTGACAAACACAGGCGTGAAGTTGATCTTTACCTCTATCTTCAGGTATGTGTATGAGTCTATCCTCCTTTTTTTTTGTTTGTTGTTGATACCTTTTGTCCATGTTGTCATAACTTTTCCATGTCAACGAAGATATCAATTGAAACTAAAGTTATGAATTGAGAACGGGTAAAGTATGTCTGTATGTGTATACCGTATACGTTACATGATATGGTAATAACATCATGCAAATTTATAATTTAATGGTCAAATTTCTTGCTTTAAGGTTATTGTTTGAAATTTTATAATGTTACCATGTTGAGAACTTGAGACCCAAAGTAAAAAAGCTCACTTATACAGTGAAGGAAGGGCAGAGGGAGTTCTTATGAAATTTTAGAATTTCATTAGTGTATGTTGTGGGTTCATACAAAATTTGATCTTCAATGTCAAAAAAAAAAAAAAAAAATTGATCTTGATTTTATCTTAATAAGTCTAGAATCCATTTGGTATATGTAAGAAATATTATAAAGTTTCTGCCTTAGAGACCTTTAAAGATTATGTCTTGTATTTTGTTAGATGATTGAGTGAACACCTTTGGTAATTTGTGCGGCTAAAAAAACTTATTTATATGTAATTGCCGTGTCATTTGTGTTTATTTGTTAGCATTTATGTATTCCTTGTCTTTAGCCAATTTATGGTGTTACATTATGAAGGTATGCTAAAGTATGTTTGCATGTAATGTGAAATAGGGGGAGAAACTGAGGGAAGCATTGCATCAACAGAAGAGGCAACAAATGGCGGTATTATTGCACACCTATGAGTCAAGTACAACGGCATTAATGAGACAAAAAGAGCAGGACTTGGAAAAACTAAGGCGAAAAACCGCAACATTGGAGCAATTCTTGAAGAAGACTGAGGAAGAAACAGAGATGTGGCAGAGAATTGCTAAGGAAAAAGAGGAAATGGCGATGGAGCTCAACAACATGCTTCTACTAGTCAAACAAAATATGGGTAATTTGGTCCCCCAACAACACAACAAAACCAACAATGATGGCGACAACGACGACAACGATGCAGAGAGTGTATGTGATTGTGGTTCATTGAACAAGAGCATAGGACATGCAGGGGAGGGACACAACAAAAGTCATGAGAAGCAAAGGAGTGCTTGTAAATGGTGTCATTGTGGGGGGTTGTGTGTTGTTTTCCTGCCTTGTAAGCATCTATGTTGCTGCAAAGATTGTGAACCTATCCTTGAACTCTGCCCTGTATGCCACTCCCTTAAACAAGGTAGCATAGAGATTCTCCTCTCTTAGGAAAAAATAGATTATGAAATTGTTTCGTCCTCTCCTTTGTGTAGTGGTTTGTTGTACAAAAGGCGACAGCCCCAAATTTTGTTTTTTGTGTTTCCTTGGAGGGGTAAAACATGATGGTGATGTATACAGAAGTTGAAGTGTTGAATTGATGGGAGGAGAAAATTTTCCTGGTCATGGTGTCTTTTGTCTTGATTTTGAATATTGATTATGGTTTCACAAACTGTTTAACATCACGCCTTAAAAGAAATGACTAAAATTGATGCATGTTCGGTTTATGATCATGATCGATTCTTGAAAACGTTGGATGTGGTAGATAATAGAGATAGAGATATTGCATCAAACTAGTAGTTTCAACGTAACATATAGAGATATCAGCCATGTTTAAGTTGTAAAATTGTTTTGATGAGGTGCTGGCCCATTGGTTGAAATCGAACTTGCTTTAACATTGTCAATAAAAACTCCTTAAAACAACCCCGAGCAAAAGAGATATACATTCTCTTTGTCTCAATAAAATTACCTCATTTCCTTTTGACACAGGGATCAATGAGAAGGGGTGAATAATAAAAAGTCCTACATGCAAGTTGTTTACATTTGGTTGAGATCAGCCTCAACACTACCAAAACAAGATTATTTATAAGATAAAAGTTCCAAGAACTTAACAAATAATGAAATCTGTGTAAATCAAATGGGACACCCTAAAAAGCAAAAAGGCAAAAAGGGACAATCATATTGAGACCGAAGAAGTGCTTATAAACTTTGTATAAGCACATAAAGTAAGAAGTAGAGTCATGCTAAGAGTGATTAGGATTTATTAAGTAAGAATCAAATGCGAATTTTGGAAGTTACAATACAATATTAATGTTTTCAGAAACTTTTTATGATGCTAACATGGCAACAATATAATGTTAATGAGAATTTATTTCGATAAAGGGAGACATAATAACCTTTAATTAATCTGATAAAAAAGATGTTCCTCGATCCTGAAAAGCTTATATAAAAAAAGATGGTATGATGGATATACATTTTTTTCTTGTCTATTATACCCTCTCTTCACTCGTTTGTAGGCTTGTAGCATTTTTGAGGATGATTGCCTTGTTAGATGATGAAGTAGAGTAAAATATCATGGGAGAAATGCATGTTATACTATAAACATGAAGTCTTACATGAGACTTTCTTAGTTAACCTATTTAAATATATATTTATTTTTTGGTTTAAAGTAGTCACTTTTTTATATTATTGATAAAAAAGATATCACTTAAAATCAATTTGTACTTATTTCCTTTTTTTTAACAAATCATACCATTTCTTTAGACAATTTGTGCATTGTAAATGGGAACTCTGACTTGAATGGAAAAAAAAAAAACTTAAAGGTTAATTTCTTGGTAAAAAAATAATTTATGTTTAGGTTCGAATTAATGGCTCGACGTATTATATCTTTTTCAAATATACAATATTTGATTTTTACGCGTATTAATGTCATATTTTGACTATTAACTACCCATTACACAAAATTAAGATGTTAGAAAAAATAATAATACTTTCATATAATTATATATTTATGTTTTCTTCGATTTTATAGTTCCAATTGTTAATGATCAAAATTAGTGCAAATCTATGAAAATGAGCTAGTAAGTAACTCATGACAACAAAGAGGCTGACGAATTTAACTTTTTTCGTTAAAAGACGACTTTGTTTTTATCTGTTACCATGACTTCTGTAACGTTGTAGTGGAAGTTCAATTATCAACGGAGTCTGGACAAACTTGTTAAAGTTTCAACTTTCAACGATGACCGTTCTTTAGGAAACAGCTGAGTATTGCAAAGAGTTTAAGAGTCGTTGCAGGCTATGCGGACCAATAACAAAACAAATGTGACTATAGCAAGGCTGACTCTTGTATGAACCAGATACTTCAATTCCACGTTCATACTTAATTATCGTAGTCCCGAGACTCCCAAAATTGCAATAAAAATTATAGTCCTACAAATATGTGTCACGCTACTGTGACCACTGGCATGAACAAGGAGTAAGTAAAGATTTGGTGCTTTTCTATCGTTGGTCTGACCCTGACAATGCGATCTGCACTGCTCCTGACATGCAAGCCGTAGAAAGTGTACTGTGATTCTGTGGCACGCTGACAAATGAAGTTTGAAAGTGATATGACAACAATTATTACCAATAGGACTTAGAATTATTCTAGAAATGTTTACAATGTTGTACTACCAACGTTGTGTTTACTACTCCTTTTTTGGCTGTTCTTGCACACTTTAACTTCACTTATATGGAAAGAGGGGTGAGATTAGACTGGTGAATTATTAGTGGTGAGGGTGGTGGACGACGGACCTGTGAAAGGGCAGGGAGAGTGGGACATTTAGAGGGGCTGATAGGTGGAGGATCGCGGCTCAAGGACCAGCAGCAGAGATGGGACATAGACGTCACAGTATTGCAGTAGAGAAGAGTTGGGGGACCAAAATTACAGCTCTGGGACTGTTACTATTAACGTCTTTGAAGAAGGTTAACATGGATCTTTATACTTAACACTCTTTGACTGAGCAATATCTCTCATCTTCTCATTGTACGAGTCCGGTTGACTAAAAATAATTCACTTTTCGACCATGTTTTTTATCAAAAAGATATTTTTATTTTATAAATAGGAGCAACTAATGATGCGGGAAAATGGCATATGAGGATTCAGTCCCATGACAATCTCAAGCATGTCGGACTCCCATCCACTTAGTTAATGTCAATTACCAAAGGAATAAAGAGTAGAAGAAGCACTGTGTTGTGGTCTTCTCATCAATTTTGGGCAAGATGGGGGAAAGTATTGAGCTTATAAGAAGTTGAGTGAGTCATTAATGGGAACTGATTTTTACACTCCCATAAGTTATTTTTACACTCCCACTAGCCTCTCCCATGTGAGAGCACACA